>JBBDHI010000006.1:17972634-17989049 GCA_037177115.1 Craterocephalus stercusmuscarum | reverse complement strand
TTCGCGTCTGTACATTGACTTAACATGTAATTCATTCGCGCGAATAATTTTACTCGCGCTTGGTGTGAACGCAGGGACAGAGTGTATGGTGAAACTAGTGCATGTATTGTTGCGGTCTGAAGCATTTCACAGGTGAAGCACACATAGAGAAACCCCTGTCTGTGTGAAAAATATCAGCAAGTCATTGGCCTGGATGTGATTCAGAAAATCCATTTTAGCCTCTACATGAGAGCTCTTCTACAGGATAATGAATTTGACTGCCTCCACACAGGAAATTTGTGTTAGCGCTTGCATGCTCAGCACTTTTCCACATCTTCCCAATAGAAGCCACTTTGGTGACACAAGTCTGATCAATTTCCTATCAATATCTAAGCCTCTGCTTTTATCCCTTTAAGTTTTCATTCAATCATCTTCAGCCCTCTTTGTCCTGACTGACCGAAGTTCCACTAGTCTGCAGCCTTCACCGAGATGGTGACCAGTAGTATCTATTCGCTCCACTGACTTTTCCTGTCATCTAATTTAACGTGCTATTCAAGAATACTAAACTTCACTTGAACACTCAACCTGAGTGATCCACTCAGCTGTAGGAGGATCACTGCTAGCAAACTTTGGCAGCATCTCGCCATGTGTCACATAGCTGCGGCTGAAGAGGTAAACGCAAGCTGACACCTGTCACAGATGTTGGAGATAGCCAACACGCTAGCCCACATATCTGTCTATCTGTGGCTATCTGTCATATGCCATCCAGCTGCAGCCCAGAAACTAAACAGTGTCATTTCTGTTAATATCTGTGTTCAACACTGATGGTAGCGGTCATGTGGAAATGAGAGAAATAGCAGATGATGTCTGTGGACATTAACAGGGATTTTTTTGCCTCCAGTATATGAAGACATCCGTTGTGATGTCAAACAAATAATGAGGGAAACTTTGATAATATTGACATTTTTATGTACAAAAGACAAATCTGTGTGCCACACTGCATTTTCAGGGTTTCACTAAGCATTTCAACAACATCAGCATAAAGCCGAACTGGTGCCATGAGGTTTTAGTAGCGTTTTCATTATGCCCGCCCTAACCTGAGCCCAGAATCCATCTCGCGTGGTGACTGCTGAGATGCATGTCACACACTAATGTAGTGTGTCATGTGAGAATGATAGTAGTGTGTCTGTATCTAGGAGGCGTCACATCCTCTTTTAGACAGGGCTACTTCAAAAAGATCCAACTGACAGTTTAAAATGACAAGGCCTTAGCCACAGTGGGGGTCTGAAGACCACAACAAAAATAGAGCTCCCCTAACACAACCTCATTTTAACCGGCTGCCTTATGTGCCTGCTGCATATTTTCAGGGGCTGCCACCACGTTTATGGGGCAAATGTAAGAGCTTGGAACTATTCCTAGACGGGGTTAATTCTGCCTTTAAAAAAAAGAAAAAAAGGAGAGCTTGCAAACTAATATTAATAAATTATATTATACTACAAGACTGCAGTGATGAGGGCTACACTTTATGTAACAGCGAATAAAGAGTCTATTGATAGCAGCACAGCAGTGCTGCATGTGACTTCTCTCATGTGAGTTTTTTTCCCCCCTCAAAAGTATGAGATGTTTAGGTTTTATGAATTCCTACAGTCACAGTATTACATGAATTTGAAACTTTTTTCTTTGCTACTAGATAAAAGAAAGGAACAAAGATGCTACGGAAACTGGAAAAGAATACAGCAGGGGGACATGACAGTGTAGAGTCAGAGACACAACAGGAGAGATGGGATAAAGGTCAGTAAAACAGAAAGCTGGATGGCTGCTGTGATGTTTGTGTTAAAGAGGACTTGAGGAAAGCAAAAGGTTGTATCCCTATCATACATGTACAACACATGAAGCTTCCCAGAAGTGAGCTATCAAACACATTTAAGTTTTTTTTTCCCACTTTAAACACACATAAAATGCACACTTTCCCCTTGACACACAGAGCCGCCCCCAGTCTCCTCCTCAGCATGTGTTACACACAAACCATCACATATGGACCCTTCGACTTCTCACCCACAGAGTCATACACACCCAAAACCTTGTCATTTCCTGACATCCACAGCCTCCATTACCTGCATGCATTAACAAACCTCTCTGATGTTAAGAATTATATATTCATCCATTTGAATAATTCAGATTACTTTAAAAGCTGTGCACTTTTCCTCTCTCGCCCTTTTCCAGGTGGAATGAGAGCTATTTACCTCAAATCACATTTGAATAAATCCCATAAATCCTTTCAAAGTTCCCTGAGATAAACCAATCAAATCTCCCTAACGCCAGATGACTGGCCAATGAAAATTAGCAATTCATACTTTGTCTATTTTCATTCAAAATACATCAAATAGTGAATCCAATTGGAGGGACTATTTGTGAAGCTCAATTTGTTTGAGATAAGAAAAGGGTGACTAATAGAGTGAGACAGAGAGAAAAAGGCCATCGCTGCAATGCCGTAATGTCATTCAAAAGCCAACAGAACTGTTTGATGGAGAAAGCAGTGTGCCTTTCATTCAAAATTGTGGGAGATGATTTCATTTGTTTAACAAAGGAGAAATATATTACATGTGACAGAAAAAATATATATTAGATGACCAAAGTGTGCGGAAGCTAAAGTCTTACTGAGATTAAACGGGCTTATCACATTCGCTGGTGAATGCGTGCACCTGTTCAAAGCAGCCGTGGCAAAGAAGAATGAGGATGTCTCGGTGCATTTCACAAACTTTATACAGTAAAAAAAAAAAAAACAGTCAGTTAGCAGCAACCTTTTAACTGTGACTGTAGCTTTAATCAGCAGCTAAGGAATGATAGTGAAAGCTAATTTCTCTCTGTGTCCATCCTGTTCAGCCTTATGCCAACTGTCTATAAATCATAACAGGCAGCACCCGCCCACTTCCTTTTTCTTTGTTTTGAAAACAACTTCTAACTGTCTCTGTATCTCAAGTTTCCTGCAGTGTAACGGTTTGTGGCTTCATACTATGAATAATACTTGTAATACACACACATACCCCCCACCCCCCCCCCCCCACCCACACACACAGATCATACATATAATCTGTTTGACTACATGTCGTTCTGAAAGCTAGTGATCTGATCGCTGAATTTAGCTCTATTAATGTCTGGATTCGTGCCTGCTGTTTTAACCTGGGCTGTTACTGAGCTGCACTTGGTATTTAGAAGCCTGGCTGTCTGAGCATGATATTAACGATTCAGCAATGCCGCTGATACGGGGTCTACCCAAATATCAGAATGTCTTTCTTTCCTAACTTCCCTCCAAAAGAGTAAAGGTCAGGTGTATTTTCACCCTGCTTTACCCCACATCACACTTGTGTAAAAACACACACTGAGGTTCAAGCAGCTGGTGAGTTTGCCCTTGACTGCCCAGCCTGTGGCGGTGGCATGGATGCAGCTGTTTTAGAGTGTTCTGGGTGGGATTTAGAAAGACATGTCCTTGTCAAGGGTATAATCTTTATTTTTGTTTCTGCTATCCCATAATAAACTGTTCAATCTGACACTTTAAATTGTCCTGAGAGAAATCTTGGCCCTTTCTTCATTTCATGGTTTTGTTGGCAGTACCGCTGCTGGTCCCAGAGTCCCATTCTGTCTCCATACAGCAAAGTTTAGTGCAACTCAATCACATTTGTACAGGCATCTAATCTGAACAGAATACCTGACACATTCTTTCCATTGCACATATTTCTGCTCTGAAAGCTGTGCAGATTTATAAAAGTTTACCAAAAAGGAAAGATCCCAATTTCACTTCTTTCAACTCTCCAATCATCATGATCACTTGTAATAAGGGTGGTGCATTTGTCTGCCAACATGCATATCTGGAAAGATAAATCCAGAGTGGCCAGTGCCACAAAGCATTGCATTTACAAACTTTACCATCAGCAGAATATGAAGGTCTTTTTCCCCCTGTCCAAGCAGGCGGGCTCAGAAGCGCCGGCTTACAAACTATCAAGACAACTGCTGGTTGTACAGCTACGTTGTGCTCGGCCCTGGATAAATCTAGAGGCAAGACTACACCTTGCTCTGACACCGTAAAAAAGCAGGAGAAAGAAAGAAACATTTTTTCTCCAAAAGCTTGGCAGAATGAGACTGTAAAGACTTAATGAGATTTTAAAGAGAGAATAATATTTCAGAGGTAGCTGAAAGTATTCAATTTATATCTCTGCTTTTTATCCAATCATATGATCATCTTATGTAAGAAATGAAAAAAAAAACTCCCATGAAAAATATATATCGCTTTACAGATAAAAGTGGATAAAAATGAGGGCTTTGTTGACTGACTTTGAATCTTGACCTTAATTCATTCAGCTTGATTTGTTACATATTAGGTTAACTTCCACTTTCATATTTGTCCTGCAAATTTCTTACGGAGCCTGTCTGGTGACAAGTGGCCAGATGATGTTAACTCATGGCCACACATTACCAAGGTTTAGCCATGAGGTACTACTGCGTAGCTACAGCATTAACAAGTCGAGGCCACGCGATATTAATGCGTGGGAACGAGATAGTTTATCATCTTGTAGCCATAAGATATTTTCATAATATAGCAATGTCATCAGAAGAGCGCCACACCTTCTACAGTAGAAGCTCACAACTAATATGGCAACATATGCCAATCACCTGTTCAAGGAATAAACCAAAAGAGGATAATTCAGTAGTTCCTCGATGAGATAGCTGGCCTTTTGGGTTATCAGTATGTAGACTTGCCCTTCACTGACCTGCCTGGGGCTCTCAGAGAGGCATGGCCTGCTGTGCAGTTGGGGATTCTGGGAGTGTGCTCTTAAGGAGCAGATGCCAGGGCACAACAGCTGTTCCTCTGGCATCAAACTAGGGCCAACTGGCCGGACCCTCTACCCAAGAACAAAAACATCAACATGTGTTACTGAAAACCTCCCCCTCTTAATAGGACACAGAGACACACTGAAACCAGATTTCATCAGGGGCACACACACAAATGAATTTAACCAAAACACTGTTCACTTCCACCAATATTAGTCTGTTCAGCTCAACATGTAAGTCATTAACATCAGTCTATGTATTTGACATAAATTCTACTTTAGCACTTCTGAAAATTTTATTTTCTACGTTTTTTTATCACCCCAACACCAAAATGCTAAGTCGCATTGAGACTTTGCATTTGTATGAGAGAGTAAATGAACTCACCCTGGAAAGACTGCCTGGCTCTCTCCACGAGTTCCTCTATGGGATAGCTGGCCAGGTCTCCTCGAGCATGTTTAGTCTTGCAGTAGGTACATGCGTTCAGACACCTACACACATCCCAAAGAACAGAAAAAGAGCATTGTGATGTTTGTCTCACTTCTGAAAAGCAACATGAGCGTTCAGACTGAAGTCGCTTCCATTAAGATCAGACGTGTCCGATTTAGGACCGCATATGAAAGTGGCCTGGGTCGAATATTTAAAAAAAAAAAGAAGAAGAAGAAGAAGAGGAATTTTCGCTGTTTGGACTGTCAGGAAAAATCTGATAAAAGTCACATATGGGCAAAAAAATCTGAATGGAGCTGTAGTGTTAACGCACATTATATCTAGCAGTGTTTAAAATTGAATGGCAACAGATATAATTTCTAATACAAGAAATGAAACACATATAAACTTGGATGAGCTAAAGTGAACCGGGGATCAAAGAAAACACAGGAATTATATAAATTCACTTTAGACTTTTAAACGAAAGGCTATTGAAACATTGCATGTTAATAGAGAAGCACCAGATAACAGAAGGATGGAAAAATATAAGTAAGTACCCTAAAATATTCAATAAGCTTATTCTAAAATGACCATGGACAGCTGGCTCTCAGCTTCATTCAAGTAGGAGAGCATAATAAGAAATGACCATGAAAAGCAGAGAATAACACGACAAAGAAGAAGAAAAAAAACACACCAGATGCATGGCAGGGTACACACTCTACTGGAGTCTCTGCTTATGACTGACCTGACATATGTTACCTGTATAAATGCCTACAGAAAAGCAAGATAAAATGTTCTACTAAAAGAAATACAGACACAGACACATATCAAATTTGATTTAATGATAGGGGAAAAAGGCTGGGATAGTCTGCATTATTTAAGCTAGCTCGTGTCAACTTTGCTAGCCTATGGTAGCGGTAGTACCAGTTACTTTGCATTGCACAGCATCACATTTGCTGTTTTTATAAATAGCTTTATTGGATATTTATTCAACTTGTAAAATCTTTCCTCTCTTCAGACTCAACACATAATAAGCTTGTTGGATTGTCTCTTAGTTGCCTGTGAGCTTAACTAATGAAGTTTAATCAGACCTACCTCTCTCTCCCTGTCACCACGCTCTGCAAGCTGTGTTCACGTGCAGAGCAGATGTCTGACAGTAGTCTACCGCTGCTGCGCTTCTGGGAGCAGCAAAGGATGTTCAATTAAGAAATTTTGATGTCTGTGTGAAACAATTTAATGCTCCACATTATAAAGGCACTAACAGCTTAGCCGAGGCTGGCCGCCCCACTGAGAAACGCTGAGACTCTAAAGTTACTTCTACAAAAATAAATGATTTTCATGTTGGTATTAGTAGGGGGCTTCATTTAATGATAACACCGGCTGTATAAATATACAATAAGTATTCTGTCTCTGTTCAGTCATTACAAACGTTTTGATTTGTATACTGTACAAAAAAATAGGACTATTACATATTTAGCATTTTGATGACTGCATATACGACACTCAATAGAAAATATTTGGGTTTAATTTCTGTCATCCCATTTGTCATACTGAGTTAAAGAAATAAATGGTGCTTTCATTGTAATTCATTTTCAAAAAATTTGACTCAGATTTCTAGTAACAGCTTCAGTTAGTTGTAAGAGCATGCAGTTGAGCCAATGTGACAAAGACTGTGGCATTGCAAAAGCTGAATGTTAATCAAGGGTGGGTTTTGCTTAAGGCCAGAGCTAACCCCACTACAGCTAATAATGAATCACAGTTCAGCTACTCAAAAGAAAACAACATGATCATCGATGCCCCCAGCACTAATAATGGAAGCTTTTGGCATCCACAAAAGATCATAAGCTCCTGTTTCTCTACAATAGAAGTGACAAGATTTATATTTGCACAGTGGAAAGACTGAAACATCTTATTGGAAATTAGAAGGATCCAATGCAAGAATGTAAACCAGCTGCTATCAGTGGATGAAATCAGATATGTCACAGATAACTGGGATAAACCTTCAATCTGTCCATGTAAAACTCCAGGAGACATAGCTTGACACAAACAGGGCAACATAATCATGTTTCAGTAAGTATGATTATTCTAAATATGTAGTAATATCATTCTAAAGGAGTTCTTTGGTTAAGGATTTATAAATATATTTGTCCCAGATTACAAGACACATGCAATGTTTGTCACACTGACTGATCTAAGTAGGCATGTTCCACCTCCCATTGCATGAAGTCTGAAAGAACGAGACAAATCATAACAGATCAAAAGCATTTCAGGAAAAAGTCCTTCTGAGAAGCACAAACACAGAGTAGTTTGTTCCCTTATTTAACACAATCTACTTGCAAAATTGCTTAGAAATGTTTTAAAGTAAGCAGAGGAAAGGGTGAAGAAATAGTTCCGAGTCAGATGTTGCAACATTACTATTGGCCCTATTAATGGTTACTGAGATTCTTCGTAATGACCATGAAAACAGAATTTTTTATTCCCCCTTCCTTCAATGACATAATAAAAAATTAAGTTTTAATATACATAATTCTGATAGTAATTACAAAAAGAATACACAGTCTAGATTTGTATACACTTTTTTTTCCCCGATTGCATTTTCATCCTTGCAACATTTTGCCCACTGGAACACCTTCAATTATTTCTCTCCAATCATTGTGTAATACAACCAAAATGACAGGCGCATTATTAATGTTAGAAATAACCAAAAGCAGGAGAATAAAAGAGAACAAGGCCATCTATCCATCACTCTCTTCCTCTTAGGGCATTGCTTATCCTAGCTGAGGGCACTAAAGATGGTAGCTAGGTCACAGAACCTAGCTGTGGAGAAAACACAGACAGATGGGGCCCTGTGTGCATGCGCGTGCACACACACAGACACACACACGCACCACCAGGGGGTCCATCCATCTTAATGTGATCAGGCCCAGCTGAGTGGATCACACCAACATTAATCTCAAGAGACAGTCAGTGGCTTGGGTGTCTGTGTGTGTATTTGCATCAGTCGCGTGTGTTTGTGTTCACGGCTCTGTGTGAGTACATCGCTGCTGAACATTTGTCCAATATCACAACAACGCATTAGCAGTTTCGACTCTCCCATTAGCCTGAACAGTCTGCGAAAACTAGTCAGCACCATTAGACTAACAGTGACCGAGGAAGAGAAACAATGTCACTCTCCCTGACACACCCCTTACACACCACATTCACATACAATTCTACCTTAATCTGCCCGGCGACATACGCAAACTGAAATGATGCAATGATTTCAAACAAATCTTCAAGAGTTCATGTTAACTTAAAAAGTTACTTATACATTTAAGAAAAAAGAAAAAATTAACAGCATCCAGTGGTGTAAATGAGATAATTAAAGAAAATGTTCCATTATCAGCCTCTGTCTCTTTTCTACTTTAAATATATCCTCCCCTATTTTCTATTTTGTTGCTGTTAATTAAACCACAGAGGTAATTGTTGTACCTGACAAGAGTGTAATTCATTAATTTGTTCGAATGGGAAAGGCTACCTCCCCTGTGAGTGGAAGCGTGTGTGAGTTTTGGACACAAAGTAAAGTATATCTGCAGCCTTGAAAATGTAACAAAGAGAGGAAAGCAGTAAGGTTTCTCTATACATTTGTAAACTTCCCATGACATACTCGCATACACACACACACACACACACACACACACACACATAGTAGTTCCCTTTGCAGAGGCTCCCCTGTGCACCATCTTAACGACACAGACTGGGAGTGAGTCGGGCACAAGAGAGTTTTCCTTTCGATAAGGCTTTAGTGTCTAGCCATTAATTAGAAAACTGCTCTACGCGTAAACAAATTGGGCCATTGGTGCATTTATATGAGAGTGTTACTGTGTTCGAGGGGGTTTGTATTGTGCTAGCTTCAAAATGTAATTATGAGAACAAAGCTTAAACTGTGATGGGGAAGTCTGAGTCCTTTGCAAACTGTAAAGCACGATTATTCATTGTACTTGTGGAGACCGGGAGACGGGTGAGATGGGTATATGAACAAACAAAATCTTAAAACTCCTTTTGTATGACTGAACAATGTCTGAAGCCTTTAAGTTCCTCGTAAGTGTCATCTCAAAGTCAAAGTGGAGGTGGCAAAATAATATGGAGTCAAGGAACAAAGAACTCTGACACAATGAAGCAAAGACCTATTAAGAGCTATGAATAGAAGGTGATTAGTAATTCAGAAAAAGCTTGGCAGGCAAACCCTCCTAAAATCACAAGTGCAGTTTTCACACACACCAGATGATAAAGACAATATTCTATATTATTTACATAATCAAACCATCATGGGGATGTGGGAATTAAGCAAAAAGCTTTTAGTGTTATTTTAAAGCTAAACTGCCGTGGTGACAATACAAGGTGACAAAAAAAAATCACTGGTGTGTTTTTTTCCTTTCTTTAATTTGTTTGACCAAATAATAAAATATTGCAAACTTTGAACAGAATGTGAAACAAGGAGAAAACAGTGCTTTGTACTGATGCCCCTCAGATAAATACAGTCAAGGCTTTCTTCCCAACCTTTCAAATCACGTTTTTTCCCCTCCCCTCTAAACCATTTAGCAGCGATGTGTATGCGTGTGTGTTTTAATACAGCTGGGGACCGCTTCTTGCAGCATTCAATTCAGTCTTTGTGTCTGACCCACTGAATTGTGTTATTGAGTCTCAAGTTCTTACTACCAAACGCTGAAAGAGCTCTGTGTGTGAGCGCTTTTCAGAAAATGTGTCGCACGTCGGCCTCAGTTTTTGTGCAACTAGTACAGCAACTTTCCTTGTTGTTTTGACCGGAGAAAACAGCATGTGTATGTGTGTGAGAGCACGTGCACCCGTGGGTGAAACGGCAGCCACATGTCTGCATAGGAACTGTTTTCCCAACTTCTTGTTTTGTCTGTAGACAGACCTTGAGAGCTCGTTTGTTCTATCAGCCCATTGTTATTGGACAAGAATGGTAAGATGTTTGTTACTGAACCTCCAGGCTTGCTGATAAAGTCAGCTAAAGTGTTGCTTTATGATGATACAAGGTCGGACTTGTAGGCAGGCTGATTCACTGCTTGTCCAGCTAATGATCTCACCTACTGCCAGCCTGCTTTCCTGACCCTTGAGTGGTGTAACTGAATCACTGAGAAAATCACTTTTCACTGCCAAGCTGTCTGAATGTCAGACTTAACAAATTCAATTCCGCATTAAATAGATTGACAGAGGTTGATGCCCTGACAAACTACCTGGCACATAAGTCTGAATGACCCGCTAATAATGAATTCGTGAGAAACCCAACAGCACCTGCTCTCGCAAGTAACTCCTCACAGCTCCATGAGCGCTACGAGAGCTATGATATTTGTTCACAATACTCATCCTTTTATCAGAATTTACATTAAAACAAACAGGCGTGATGAGACTGATAAAACAAAAATGTCTGTCAGAAGAAGCTGTAGTGGTTTTCAGTATGCTTAAAAGCTGCTTAACAGCATATGTAATCAAATCAAACTTTATTTATAAAATGCTTTTCATGTTTTTATATAGTAGAAGCAGTTTATGTATATTAAAACAAATGAAGGTGGTTTTTATTTCTGAGTAAATTTACTCAACCACGTTTTTGGGCATCTGCCATGTTCCAGATAGGAGTGATTAAAGGTACAACCTTACCATTTTTTCTCCACTTAAAGATACAAGTGAATCCATCCAGTAAATACCCTGCCTGACCAACGACTAAGTCGCTACCTGGAATTAAGAAAGCAAATAGGTACAAGCTTCCTATTGGATAATCACTGCAGCACAATATTTAACCCCAATTAAGACATTTTCACACATGAACTGGTCACCACAGAGTCTAGACCTGAACCCCAATGTCAATCTTTGGGACGTGCAGGAGAAGGCTATACGCAGTGGTCGGACTCTACCATCATCAAGGTTTGTGAAAAATGACTGCAGCGCTAGTCTGAATGTTATGACACTGCAGAAACTTATCGGCACAATGCCCCAGCAAATGCTGTTGAAATAAAAGTTGAGGGATTGTGTGACGATTACTTTGGGGGTGACTTCCTTTTGGCTGGGCAGTGTGAAAATCAGACCCCTAGTAATCCAAACCAGAAGGTTACATCTCCAACTGTCTTAATTCATTGTACATGAAAACAGTCAAAATAAAGATAGTGTCTTTGCCACCAAGTGCCACCTAATTCTTCTAAAGTTAATGAACTAAAGGTGAAAGAACAAAACAAACAAAAAGAAACTGTTATTGTCCAAAAGACCGACTGGACTCCATATGTACACTTGCCCTTATTGACAAAATGACAAACATCAGGTCAAGCACCCGATCACTGAAGTGATGTTCTGTCTGATGAGTGCTGGCAATTTACAACTTGGAAGGAATCATGCAGGTAACTAGATTGTGCATATAGTATGTAAGACAATCAGTCATGTGTGGGTGTGTGTGTGTGTGTCTGTGTGCAAACTGTTTTATCCAGTGACACACTGGGACTAATTCAGTTATTCTGGGGTTCTGTAGCGTAATACCTTGTAATGACAGAAAATCTCATTTTGTCCAAGGAGACACATCAATCTTTTGGATATACTGTGGGGATCAGAGTCTCCTCTGGCGAGTGCTTGTGGAGAACACTGCATAGACAATGTGTATCTGTCTGTGTGTGGGTGGGTGTGTGTGTAGGTCTAAGGCATATATTTGTGTGTTTGTGTGTTAAGCAGTGGGAAAGAGGGAAATGGAATAAAATGTTCAGTTCACTGAAGCTGAAAAATACCTGTGCATTGGTTTGATAAACAGCAGGAAAGACCACGATGGTACATAGCTAGAAAAGATATGTGCATGTGTGTGTGCACACATGTGTGTGTTTCAGAGTGTGGGTGCATGCCTGTATGTGATTATTTGTGTGTCAAAAATGTAATAAAAAATAGGATTTCCTCTGTGGAGGAGGTGTTTATATATGATGCTCATGCACTCAAGTGTAAATTAGTGGTGTTCCGATCGATCGGCCATCGATCATGATCGGCCGATATCCGTAAAAAAAAAGTATGTGATCGGTGAACGCCGATAAACATCTTTTGTTGCCGATCACAAAACTCGATCACCTATACTTCATACTTTGCAGCCTGCAGAAGCGCTGTCACAGCGATGCTGTGTGCGGTGCGGTGTAGCTCCCGCTTTCCTCCGCGCTGTGCTGCGCGAGCACGTGGCTGCAGATCCAAAACAAACATGTCTGCCGTGTGGAACTTCTGCGCCGTGATGTGAAGCTGCATCCTGCAACATGCGCAACAGAAAGTAACTCGCAGGAGAAGCGCGTCAAAATCCTTCAAAACTCTGAATCTAATAAGACATTTAAAGAACTAACAGCTGATGGAGTCCGGTTAAGTTTGCAAGTCTTACTGTACAGGATGAGAAGAAGACGCCCGCAGCAGCCAGAGCGCAGCTACTGTAACGCAGCCAACAGTTATCAGTCGTCCGAGCAAATAACCACAAAAACTATTTTATTAATCGGGCTAGATGAACACCCGTTCCCAGCGGTGGAGGACCCTGGGTTTTACTGACTGCAACCGCACAGCCCCGCTTCGTGCTGCCTAAACAGAGATATTTTAAAGATGCAGTCCTCCATCAGACTGTGTGCTCCTACATAAAAAGTCTCCTTAAAGAAGGTTTCTCATCCCCTGTGAGTTAGATATACGAAGCTCAGACATAAGTCCTGTTTTGATGGTGAGTTTAACGCCTCACTGTATTTGAATAAAATTAAATATTAAATAAAAAAAAATAAAAAATGAAAAATAACAGCAATGTGATTGGTATCGGTGATCGGCAGTGATCGGCACTCAAGGGTGATCGGTATCAGTGGCAAAGAAACGTCTGTATCACTAAAGTGGTCCAATGCAGTATGCATTGCTTGTATATGAAGGGAATAGCATGTAATAGTCCAACAGTGATTAGTACAATCTAAAAAGGGAGTCCAACATTTTAGTGGATATACCTGTACTGAAACATTGAAATTACAAATCAGTGCCTGGATTAAGACATGCAGTCCCTCTGTCTACATCTGTGCCATACCAAACTTTTCTTTGATGCATAATTTCATCTTCAAAAACATTACTTCTTTTTTAATGTCACATTCCTACTCTTCAGTGTCTCATTTTTATTGGCGCATGTCACCAATGAGCTGTGACTTAATTACACTTTCATGGCATAAAAGGTACAGTGAGCCGATCAGCACATAGAAATTGCTTTAAAGAGGACTGAGGAGAAAATCAACTAAGGTGGGGTAACTCTCACTGAAACAATAAGTCAGGTCAAAAGATGACTGATTTTTGTGTTACGAAATACATGAAAGAGGGTCAGACCTGTTAATCAGAATCTGGAAAAGGTTTGTTCAACTTAAAATAAAACTAGTGTAATGGATTTTACTTGTATAGCTTTTCAAGCCGTGTTGAGCACTCAAAGCACTTTGTGAATTCATAAACCTAACTTGTAGTGTCACACACTCATACAGCACTTCTATTGTTACATACTAACTACTATCACACGCATTCCCACCCCGATAAGCACATCGGGAGGCAACGTGGGGCTCAGTGTCTTGCCCAAGGACATTTCGTCGTGTAGTCAGGGGAAACCTGGAATCGATCCCACGGCTCTCTGGTTGGCAGATGACTGCTCTTCCTCCTGAGTTACAGCCACAGTAGCTCAGGGGCGATGCAGTGGCATCCTTCCAAGAGAAGCTGATGTTAATATCACACAGTAGAAGATAAGAAGAAGTGACTTTTCAATGGTAAATAAAAAAGCTCCCTGAATGACACACATTATGGAAAATATAACTTCTACTTACTTCTAGATGTGTAAAATTGAGTGCCCACATGGAATCCTCTTTGGAAGACGCAATGTAACTGTCAATCATCATGTGCTCCCACAATAGGAGAATAAAAAAAATCAAGCATGACTTCTTAATAAACAAGATGCAGAATACTCTTTACATTAATATCTCTATTACTTGTAATGTTTAAGGAAAATTAACTGTAAAGCCAATTTCTCTTTGATACCAGCATGCTGATCATGTTGGACATGGGTCAAGAATTTGAAAACAACAATAATCACTTTGTAGTCTCAATGAGGGTCCCGTGTTTCCCCAAACGGCAGCTAGCTGTATACACTGTGTAACATCAAGTTAGCCTAGTTTTAGAGAAGACTGCCTGAACAGTACCATATTTGTTCTGTCTGCTATCTTTGGATTTGAACGGAATGTGACGGACAACAAGGTCTTTTAAACAGTGGCATGCCTACAAAATACAAAATGGACATGGCTTAAGCATGAAGGCTGTTCAGTGTGACCCTATCTAGCAGAAATATATATTCACACAGAACACAGTGAAGGTGCTAGTTAATAATAAAAAGTCACAAATGATGTCAGATGTGAGGTTAAATATTTTCTCCAAACTCTCTTTATTTTTTCTTTAATCTTTCAAACTTTTTTTGAAGACACTAATTTCGCTTCCAGACCTGTAACAGTACAGACCCAGTAACACTTAAGATTATGAATGACCTCGGGCAAAATATGGATATGAATAAGCTTTCTGTACTAGCATTACTAAACTGAAAGTGCATCCTTTGATACAGCTAAGTGCTATTCTTCCTAATAGACCTCACTCACTGATTGCCATCTAATACTGTTAACTGGTTCAAATCTTATCTCCCAGACAGAAAACTTTTTATAAGAGTAGATCTCTATTCTTCGAAAAAATATAAAAGAATAAAGAAGTTCTAGAAGGCTTGTATTTAAATCCTGGACTTCTTAATGTCTACAGTATATGTTGCCACATGGTAGCGGCATCAGGAGATATGACATCAATTTCCACAGGCCTTAACTGGGGTATTGGTGATAGGCACTGACACTCAGGACACATTTACACCAAGATAGTCCAGGGGACTCTATTTTATTGACTAACCCTGACCTTAATCCCAAAATTCAGCTTCATTTGTGTTGGTTTGCTTTCATAGTGCACTTTAATCAAGGGGACCAAACTGCCTCAACCATGTCACAGAATAGCTGCTCACTAAGGGAAGGTTCTGCCCAAAACAACTGCTGACCAACAGGAAAATCTGGCTCATAGACTGGCCAGGGATGCAAGTAAACCATGGAGCACCGATACATTCATGCAGCCTTACAGCTTCTGTTCTCACCTTGGTGATAAAACCTAATTCAGTTTTCACAATGATTTGTCTGGTATGAACAGCAGGACTGGCAGATCTGACATGTTCTACTACATTTTGTCATCGCGTTTGCAAGCTTCAACCTCCGGCAAAGAAATGTGAAGCCTGTGCAAAGTGCCAAAAATTGCAGTTCCCTGAGCAAATCCCCATAGATTCCCTTGTTAAAAAGCAGAAATACATATGTTTAAAAGCCTGGTGCAAAAAATGTCTTAGGTTTACTTTCATGACAAATGTGGGTGGAGTAAATTTACTCATAACTCGTTTCTTTAGAAGTTATTAAATACTGAAATCCCTCCGGCTCCTGTCACCAGACAGGAGCCAGGGGGTAGCACAGTAACAGCTTTTAACCAACACCACCCTCCTACCTCTGTTGGCTGGTTTGCTTTGTTAGTCTGTAACTACAGGCAACTCAGTTTGATGGGTGTCAATCATCCACCCCCACACTCACAACCCCCCACCTCGTCACCCACTTTTATATTTTCCAGGAGAGACGTGACTCGTGATGCTGCCAAAACGGCAATAGTGGGAGCTTTCCAATGAGCCTCTTCTCAGCTCTGAGAAACCTACAGGTCACGTGGCGGAAAGGTCATCAGCACCTTTTACAGTCGCTGGGCATTTACACCGTCAGTGCACTGGACCGGAGCGGAGAGAAATTTTAAATGGCTGTGACCCCAATCTGGTCTACTCAAAATGTACGCAAAATAACAATACCAATAAAACCAACCCAGACTTAAGAAACAAAAAAAAAAACAGCTAAAACACTGGATACCTCACAGCTAACACAGAGACATTTACAATAAACGTTGAGGAATTTACACATCAGGAGAAAATCAGGACAAAACCAGCCCAATAATCTTGGTAATGTATCATGCTTTTAAATTCTTCCTTTTCACAAATAAATCATTAATTTATGGTTTATATTAAGTAAAACTGCAATCCTTTGGTCTGAAATCGTTGTTAGTATAGCTCCACA
>JBBDHI010000006.1:17939940-17950354 GCA_037177115.1 Craterocephalus stercusmuscarum | reverse complement strand
CATTTTGGCCGCTTGTACCCGCGACCTCGTTCTTTCGGTCACTACCCAGAGCTCATGACCATAGGTGAGGGTAGGAAAGTAGATCGACCGGTAAATCAAGAGCTTCGCCTCTTCACCACAATGGACCGATGCAGAGCCCGAATCACTGCAGACGATCGATCTCCCGCTCCATCCTTCCCTCACTCGTGAACAAAATCCCGAGATACTTTAACTCCTCCACTTGGGGCAGGACCCCACCCCCGACCTGGAGAGGACAAACCAGGTTTTTCCGGCTGAGGACCATGGTCTCGGATTTGGAGGTGCTGATTCTCATCCCGGCCGCTTCACACTTGACTGAGAATCGCTCCAGCGAGAGCTAGAGATCACGGCGCGATGAAGCCAACAGAAGCACATCATCTGCAAAAAGCAGAGACCCAATCCTGAGGCCGCCAAACCGGATCCCCTCAACGCCTCGGCTGCACCTAGAAATTCTGTCCATTTATGAGGTTAAAACGAAAATGTAGATGTTCCAGGCAAAGCACATCAGTCCCACTTCTGCTGCTGCAGCACCAGATATGTGAAGCTGTCTTCCACCACCACGATTTTAAAAAGACCCAGCTAGTGTACTTAAAAAAAAAATCACCTAAATTGCCGGTCTCTAATCTGTTTGTGTATTAATGCAGTCACACACACCAGAAGGTAATAAGCTTGACATGTGTCAGGTGTGTTAAACACAAATAAGGGTGCAGCAGCAAACAGCAGACAGAGATTTTTAAAGGCTGATATAATAAAAAAGCGGATAGCCGATTAATCAGCCGATATCACTCAATACCCACAGACAAAAATATAAACTCAGAACAGCAATTAATTAATATTTCAAATATAATTACATATTGTTTCCATTGCAGCATCAGTAACGTGTTGACGTCATCACTTTGTTCTCGCCGCGCATAATTGAGGACACGTCTCGCCACATTGGCCAGGACGAACTTTTTGCTTTGCTTTTATTATTAGCTGATCGAGGTGGTGAGTAAGTACAAAAACATTTACAACACACAGTAAATAAAGTCACAGGTTCTGCTGTGTGGAGTATGAAATGCCCCAACAAAACAAACTGTTTTCTCATTCTTGCGTTGTCGAGAACAAGTACAAATTTCTCACTTCGTGGAGTAAGTCACAAGCTTTACACACTTCTTGTAGCTATTAACTACAATTACTGTAATTGTTTTTTTACAGTAACACAACACTGGTCACTGGAGTTTTTTTTTTTCTGGAAAAAAAAGTTAGGAGAGGGGTCTGAAAACGCACTAAATATGGCAACAAAGTTGTTAAGTTGGCTCACTGTGCACACACCCAGTGTCTCTCTCTCCCATGTGTGAGGAGCCGGCCCTCAGTGATCAGAGAGACAGAGAGCCGAGCAGGGAAGCAGTTGTTTACGGCGCTGAAGGGAAAAAAAACTGAAGCCATCGGCCACTATTGGACCAAGTTCAGCCGAGACTGATATAAAACGTCCAACCGGCGCTGATATACCGGCCATGTCGATTAACCGCTCGACCTCTATTATCTACACTTCCCTGCAAATAAATTAAAGAACACAAAGACTGCACACAGAGAACACAATGGGAACTTACCCCAATAATGCTGAGGCCTTTGAGGTAGTCCATCCGTGGCTGAGCTTGGGGAACACATCCTGCTACAACCACCTTTTTCTGCTGCTCCTGGGCTTTCCTGCAAAAACAAATAATGCAAGAATGAGATCATTATCAGAGGTAGTTTCTTTATTTGCTGTTGTTTATTGGGGGGTTTGTTTTGAACCGACAGTCTCTACAATATTAATTTATGATAAGAAAAAAGGGAATATTTGGTTCAAGTGCACACAGATTAATTTTAAATTATTATACTTGTGGACACCCCTTTTATAAGAAATGTTATGGGTTTACTCCAGCAAACATCTGTGTGAATGTAAAACAGATACTTAATGAAATGTTTTCCTAATCTGTTTCCTAAAGCCAAAAATACAGCAGGCTGACGGGCTGAAATGTATGCACCAACACACACACAAATCGATAGCTTCAGCAATCTGCCAGCCTGTCTGCATCCAGCTACAAATAAAATCCAACTACAAATTCTTTCTTTGCTGTATGCAAACAGTCATTTCTTTAAACTCAAACATCAAAAACACAGATTCATCCCCATAGGATCAATATCATTTGAATGAAAATCTGACAACACATCATTTATCCCAACCGCTAGAAAAATATTGATAACAACATGGCAACGACCAAAAGCATGCACAGTCCTAACATCTATGTTCCCTGTTCATAAGAGTAATTTCCTAACATTGGCATCATCATGTATTAATAAAGATCAGCAAATGAGATCATAAACTTATCCAGAAAATGTTCATTGTGAAAAGAAATCTTTATGGGGGTTGGATCACTGTCTTATTGCAGCTAAGTAAAGACATGCCTCCATCTGAATGAATGCATCCAATAGGTCCACATTAGTTACACAATGATGTTAGGTCGTACTCATTATAATACCACTATGCCTAGAAATATCCCTTAAAATTATTATTGGAAATGCCAACGGTTAAGTTTTTCTTAAAATCATGTACACTGAAAACAGGTATGCTAATAGTTAAACAGTGTAAGAAACCACAATAAAAAATATGTGTGAGCGTATGATCTATGCAAGCCTTTATGTCACTTTCAGTTAGTGGCAGAGAGATTTGAGGCATGCGGTCTGTCTGACAAAAGCTTTCGGAGGAGCTGCCCAGACTCTGCCATAAATCTTTAATAATGAGGCCTCCTGACAGCTGGAGGAGGAGGGAAGGATGGAAGCGGGTAGGCATGTTAGTGAGGGAGGAATGGTGGGAGGAGGACTGAGGAGCAGCAATGAAGCTGGATGCAAACTGTCACTTGTGTTTTAATTCACACTGTTTGTATTCTTCAGCAAACAAAGAGAGGTAGAGATGGAGGTGGAAGGGTTGAGCGAGCAACACAGTTCGAAGGGAGAGAGGGAGAAATGTGAGGGAAGACAACTCAATTCAAAGCCGGCTTACACCGTTACATGAATGGGAAATGGAGGAATAGATGAGAGCTAAAGTTGGTGAGAGATTAAGGAGAAGGAGAAGCTAGAAATCAGTGCTTAATGATTATTCAGTCCATCGTTTTAGTGAAAAATACAATATTGTTGCATCCTGAAGTAAAGACTTCAATTGTACCACATGCAGTGTATTTTGATATTTTTACAAACACTTCCAAGAACAATTCCCAGGAAAATTAATGAGAAAAAAAAACAATGATTTAAAAAAAAAATGCAGCAAACATAATAGATGTACGATATGATGCCTCAGTCTGCACGATGACAGAAACTGTACTTCCTTTGTTCAATGTCTTCTTGTCTTGTGTGTAAATGTACTACACAGTATTTGTGTGATTCAAATCCTAGTCTGTTCGCTTAGAAAAGCCACTTTGTTTGGGGAGGTGCAAACAAATTGATTCAGATCAAAGAAGTGGGCTCTGCTTCAAGTCAATCAAATATAGGAAGCAGACTACGAAGCAGAAGGAACTGTAGGTTCAATGCAGGGCATTGTGGGTAAACACAATCGTATCATATGCAAATGTGGTACGATAGGCTTCTCTGGCCAAGAGGAATAGCCTGTGGACACATGTGGATGACTGTTCTAATAGAAATATGGTCAACGCAAGACTGCTAGGATCTGATGCAGCTCCATGTTTTATGGTGGGAACAGAAGCTGTCCTGCATTAACCAATAGATGAGCTGGGTTTCTTCTGGCTGGAAGAATGTTCCACCCCTGAAAGAGCCTTAAGACTCTTTCTCACAACACTGGCTGACAGTGTTCACACAAGTGCTGTCTGCTTACTGTTTCAAGAAAACTAAAGAAGAAAAAGTAGAAAGAAAAAGGAAAAAATGCCAGATCAAACAATAAACTTCAGATCTTGAAGAAAGAATCCAGAAACAGAAACAAAGACAAAAATGGAGCTGGACATGGTGTCTCATATCCATCTTTCCAGGAACAGCCACTGTAGCAGCTACTATTACTCTTTCAGAGTGCTGATTAGAGGCTAATCAGAGGGCATCAGGTCGACTGGTTATTGTGAACGTTTGACGAGTCAGAGTGTCCCAGAGCTGGAAAATCTGCATGGGATGGCCTTTTACCAAGAATGAACAGGCCATAAACCTGACAAGCTTCCAACATTACTATTTGCGGTTCCCTGTAAAATTCCCTACACAATGGTGCCAGAACTACTGACTGGTGTGCTTTTACCTTTCTCCTCATCACTTAGACATAATAACACAAAAACGTTGAAGTCCCGATCAATCTTCAGAAGCACAGACAAAAACTCAGCAGTAGCCTCTGATGTTCTTCTTACCTACAGCCACACACTCAGGATAAACCTTTGGTATTGATTTTCATCACATTTTACTTTTCATTTTTATTTATTTATTTTTTCAAACTAAGCATCACTAAAATCCCTGAATATCAAGTTGTCATTTTTGCCATCCATTTTTTAAAAAATGTCTTGGCTCTGCTACTGTATCTCCTGTATGTGTTCAATCTCCCCATATTGTTCGCCACTGGTCCCACTGGCCCCGCTGCACGCTCACACACACACACACATAGTAGGGGTGTGCCTGCATAATTGACACTGTCTCATGCCAAAATGCGGCAAATGTTCCTTTAATGTGTGTCTCCTTCCCTGCCCATACACTCACAGCCATAGCTGACACAGCGAGTAAGAACAGAGCGCCTGAGTTGTCGCCCAAGTGCCCCGAGGGGAACAGGCCAATCACGTCGCACACAGACTCTGGGTGGGATGAGATGGAATGGGATTATGCGATGCAGTTGCCGTGGTGATACTTTTGAGTCCAACCGAGCACTCGTTGCCAGTGACCCAGACCGGAGCAGATGTCCCCCAAGATCAGACGACAGGGTGTGTGTGTGTGTGTGTGTGTGTGTGAGAAGGAGTATGTGTGTGAGCCTGCACACGTTTCTCCTTGATTTCCTTGGCATCTCGCCCTAAATCTCTACGACCCTTTGTCAACTCTTTGTTACTGCCCTCTACAGCCTCAGGACCACACGCACGCACAGGGTCCAAATCCTGCATACGCATTCCAGCGGTCACGGCTGCTGACGGCAACAGTGTTCAAAGGTCTATGCATACATGCATAGTCTGTGTGGTATGTACAGGCGGGAGTGCTGCGCTGTACATATTTGTTTTTAACAGCTGAGTGGACACAGTGAATCAGTCAAATGAGACCAGACTAAATGTCCAACTGAATTGATCAGGTTGACTTCTAGAAGCCCTGTGCTAGGAATATGACATTAAAATAACTCTAGGCATCTGATGGGCCAGAGTGCATGACCTACATAAGAGCCTCGTCAACTTTCTCACAACAAATCCTGGAATAAAAGATAGAGAGCCTTTCCTTTGAGAACTATGGAGCTGTTTAGATAGCAGGAAGTGAAATTTAGTGGTGCCACGAGGACATCTTTAGTAAAGATCATTTCACTGTTGTCTCACTTCTGAACATGTCTGGCCATGTTTGTCATTGTGAGAAGGCAAAACAGTGTAATTAAGCCCTTAGAGGCTTTCTGCTTTTTCCTTTTTTCCTCATTCCAACTGAATACATCAGGAGCTGATCAACAACTTCATTCTGTTGTCTTGATGCATTACCCTTCATTAATTATGTTGCTGTGTTAGTGTTGCCTGGTCTTTTCAATAAAGCTGAAAGTGACTGAGGTCATCACTCAGGATAAACACTTATTCCATAAAAGCATTTAAAGGCATTATATAAAAGATGTTTGTGGCTGTTCAGAAAGCAGAGACTTTTTGAATAAAGCGCATGCACACGACCAACATCTTGGAATTAGCAGCTCCCTCCCTGGCCACGCCTACAATGACCTACACGAGCTTGGTTTCGGCTGCGACACCGGTGTCTAGCCGACCCTGTCATCATGTCATCTTCTAACATCTTACTCTTCTTCTTAGAATTTTGCTGCTGCCGCCTTTAGTGGTGTTTAGCTCTGCCATCAGATATCACTAACTGCTAGCAGAGTGATTGTTAGCCACCTGCTGTGAACATTAGACGGGAGCTACGTCTCGACAATTAATCGAATTTTAATCGTGATTACAATATTGCCTTCTCACAATTATAAAAAAACTATAATCGAAGAAAAATGATTAATCTCACATATGTAATAGGAATGCATATAAACTGGGTATACGTTTTTTATTGCTATTATTATTTTTCTCCTTTACTTGTTTCTAATTTATTTACAAGTGTTTTTTTAAAAAGTTATATTTGAGGTTGAGTTTTGGTTGTTCAAAAACCACATTTTTTAATCAATAAATAATTGGGCACATTAATCGTGATTTCAATACCAATCGAAATAATTGTGATTATTATCTCTTCCATAATCGTCCAGCCCTAACGGGAGCATGCACGGTATTTATACACGTCAAAAGAGTGATTGACGATCCGATAGACAAAAACACGCAGTCGCTGCAAAAATGATTAGTCGATGTTTTTTAAGTTCCATTACTTTCACAGCTGACGTATAATGACAATTATACATTTAAAGATTTAAATTAATCATACCTTATAGGGCAGTGAACCCATTTGCATCTAATATTGCAAAAAGTGTTTAAAGAAACATCTTCTATAACACCTTTGATGTCTATTTAGCATCAGGTAGAGGAACATCTAAAACCTGCCAGCAGCTGTATGTGTGTGTGTCCTCTCACTGACTCCTCCTGCTGCTCACCATCCTCCGCCTTATACAGATACAGCTTCAGCTACATAGCAGGGGAGAGGATGAGCTCATTACACTCACACACAGAGCCAGCCATATGTTCCTTAACAAACATGTTGCTTAAAGGATGAGGTCATACTGGAAGGAGTAGTAGAGAACTTTGTGTGACTGAGGGGAACATTTCTGCATCTGATTTACCTTAGCCTCACTCAAACATTATTTCCACTGTAGATCTGTTACATCTCTACTTTCTCTACCCTTCTGTTGCTCTCTCTTTGCCATATTTGGCTTGTCCTTGCTTCTTTGTCTCCTTCATCCTTTCATCTGCACTTCGACGGTCATTCTGGTTGATTTGACAGCGAGACAGCTACTCAGCGCACCCCTGACCCCTCTGCATTAGCATAAGCAGCAAGGGGGAAGGTTAAGTAGCCATCAAGCCCAGTAATTAAGATGTGAGCCGATGTGTGCATGGTGTGAATGTGAGCGACTGAGCAAATCTATTAAATTGCTCTTTATTTTCCACACCCTCAAACTTCTGCTAAATAAATAATGTGGTCTTACAATTGGTCACTGATACATTTAAATTGCATAAAGGCCGTTACAACTCAACACGTTACCCGATCGGCTGGGGATCTACAGTTTTTGATCTGTTATTCAGATTCATTTTCCTTTGTGTTTTGTTGGAGCAGCCGCCAGAAATACATGTACACTGGCAGCCAGCACAGGCTGAAGATGACAAGAAAAAACTCATTGTTTGTCAAGAAGAATACATCCTTTCTCTATGTGAATGAGGGCACTGAACTTCACCAAAACTATTTTAAAAATAAAAACAGTATAAATAAAACAAAAGTTTAATCTGAGCCTAGGGGATGTGAGTGCAGACAAACTCAAATAACATAAGTTCCTAATGCAGTACACTTGGGTCCTTACAGGGGACAGGAAGAGGGAGAAAAGCAAGAGTGATTGACAGGAAACTGCCACATGAACATCTGTAAAGGAGATGAGATGCAGTTGAGTGTCTGATGGGAAACCATTAATGCTTCAACAATAAAAAACAGGAAAACATGGCAGATGCTGTAAAGCTACTGCTCGTATAAAAAATAACCTTTAAGTCTTTAAGTAAGTGGTACCTGATGAGTTACAGACAAGAGTCAGATGTCCACTACTGTACTGGTAAGGTTTGACTTCAACATTTTAAGTGTTGTATTTTTTTACTCAACATTTTTTGTGTAGTGTGTTAACATCACACTGCTGGTTTGTAACTAAGGGCCACACAGTCAGGATTTTAAACAGACTTGAGTCATTTACTTATTTCACGACAGGAAACAGAATTTACTGCACCAAACTGTACTAAACTGTCCCTGAACCACTGGTGGAAACAGGGCTTAACCGAAAAATCTGGCCTTACTTCTGGAACAGATTGCACAAGGGAGCTACTAGTAAAGATTAAGACAGGAAGCAAAACTACTGACATGTGCTATGTATGTAACGCAATGACTACTAGTATATTAGAATACAATGCATGGAAAAAAACAGAAGATGACACCAAAACAAAGATACAAAGAACAAAAGTCAACAACTTATAATTTTGATTGTTCCAGCTTGCTGCAATAATTACAGGATTACACTCTGTAACTCAGCATGCATGTTTTCTTTGTGTAACACTTTATTTACCACATAGCACATCACCATGAAGGAAGGTGCGAGGGATGGATAAATAACAACAATCAAAAAGAAAATAAAAGGCAGAGAAAGAGGGGTTAGAAACCATGGGGAATTGTTATTGGGACATGAGGCAGGTTTGAGATGTATAGCAGCTTAAGTCCTGTGATCTCTCTTTTTCCCTAAAACACAACCTCGTCAATGGCTGTTGAGTTTCACAGGAAAGCAGGAGCTGATATTCATAAGGAGAAACGAAAAAAAAAGGAAAAAGTGGAAGGAGAACCTTGTTTAACTATCAAGAGGATAATTATATAAAAGCAGGCCTGGAGAAGTGAGTTATGGAAAGTGAGGTTTACAACCACAGGGCTAAAACAATTCCTCAAGCAAGTCAAATAAGTCGATTATAAACCATCAAAGAGCTTTATTTGCTGAGATGCTTTGTTTTATCTACACAGATGTTTCCATAGGGTTTCGTTCAGACCAATAATTATTGTCAAACAACCAACATAGGGGCGACACTGGAGAAAATGATCAAAATGAGACAAAACAGAAAAAGCATCCAGTTTGAAACCATTGAAGGAAAAAAAACAGTGCTGTCCAAAGTGTCCTGTTTAATTAACTCACAATAGCATATTACCAGTGATCCAGCATGTCAACAGAGAGCACCCAGTCAACAGACATGAGCTAACATCCTACGTTAGCATTTTTATGCAAATCAGTGCAGCTGGGTTTTTTTTATGGATGCCTGTCAAAAACAGCTGTGGCTTGTGTGGGAAAGGTGAAGTGTGTCTGTGTGTGTGTGTGTGCGTGTGCGTGTTAAAATTATAATTGCTCTACATAGTAAAAATAAAAACACAAACCAATTTTTTCAGTTTTACAAATTTATACCAGTGAGCTTCATAAAGGCATCTATATCTGAGCGGGTTTATAGGATGCAGGCAATCTGTTGACCAATCAATGCACACCTATAAGGTGGATAGTTTATGACTAGGTAACATGGCCATCGGGTGTGTCAGAGATGGGATGCACCCCAACTGTCAACATGGGCCTTGTAAACACAAGACAGAGGAAATGCAAGGCTTTCAGATTATGGCCTTTTTAAAAGTCCCTGACACGCACGCCCAGTGTTGTGAAAAGGATGAAATGTGTCTTGTAAAAATCAGTTGAATGTGTAATAAATATTGCATTACTGTAAATGAGTTGTATTCACCGCTTGAATGGTTCATAATAGAGAAAATGCTAATAAAAACAGAAAGGGCAGCGCCAGTGGGAAAAGCCCACACAGACATCCTCATGGATGTGTATTGAAATGAGGTCTTAATTGAAGAACTGAAAGCTGAATCCTGAGAAGAGGCACAAGTCCTACAGTGTGAAGGAGAAGCTGTTGTGGGAGCAGATGCAGGCTGTATTGGACAACTGCTAAGTTCAATTTTCTGGAAGGGGAAACGAACATTCAAGGTAACTGGAGATAGTCCCACATTTGACACTTTTTCCCTCTTTCATAACAACTTCAAATGATGTTCAAAGTGAACACAATCTACATTAATGGTGACATGTACAGAGAATGCGTGGGTTATGTCACTGCACCTCTGCTCGCCAAGGGGTGGCTACTGTTCCTACTGACATTTCCAGGTTTTTCACGAGTAAACATCTTAAATAACGTCTCAACATGCTGAACAGAAACATCACTGTTGCAATAAGCTCCTAAGAGTAAATATGATGAAAAAACACCAATTTAATTACATTGCAACAATCTGGCGAACAACAAATCAAGCTCAGGTTCAGATGTGTTGCCACCTGTTTCAGTCTCATACATCGGTGCACACTGTGTGTTTGGTCCGAGTTCCTATACAAGTCATGAATTTAAAAACAACCAATCATCAAATGTGCATGCATGATGGATGAAGACGAGTCAAATCTGTACTTCTCTGCTTCTTTTATGCCCCCATTCTTCCACTCATCTACTTCCTTTCTCTCTCATACACACTC
>JBBDHI010000006.1:17874904-17886554 GCA_037177115.1 Craterocephalus stercusmuscarum | reverse complement strand
CAGTTTCACAATGACGATGACGTCATTGATCGGATCGGTGAATGAAGACTTTTGGGCCGATCAGAAAAAATGGAAAATATGTGAAAAATCGGCCGATCCGATCAAGCCGATCCGATCGGTGGAAAGCCTAGAGTGGGGTAAAAACTTCTGCTTTACAAAAAGTGGAGGGACTCATAATCATCCACTTAAGTTGACAGATTTTTTTCCCTCTCCTTTCTATGGGCCTCTTTTGCCCCTCTTTTCCGACACACGAAAGGGACAAACGGTGACAAGAACCACAGTGTCGCATGTTGCAAGTTGGAAAAAAGCCGACAGAACACTAACAAACAATAAAACTAGAGCATCACGCTGCAATATGGGTTAAAATAAGTCATTAACAGATTAGTTTTCCTGTGGACGACGTGCGCATGGAGAATGATGCGTGCTGCGCTCTTCTCGACTCCTCCCTCGCAGTCGTCTAACCTTTATATGTTCTTGCTGGTCCAAAATACATGAACAAAAACTAAAAATACGCTTTTTAAAGAGTTTGTTTTTAAAAATGCCCAAGAAGCACAGTTTACCGCCACCGTGCCGCACAGCGCTCCACTTCCTGTTTGACATCATCGGTGGTGCAACAATGGCTGCGGCTTTTTCCGAAGTATCACTGCGCCCCATTCATCCGTTGTTTGAGCATAATTGCACTAGTATGAAAATGTAAATGTTTAGTTAGTTAATGTTATCCGACGCATTAGGCAGCATCATCACCCCTAAAAATATGTCGTGCAAGTTCATGGTTAAGAAATGAATGAGGGGGAGGTTATTGATTTTTCTAAATGGATATTATTTGTTATCCATGTACCCGTTTACACGTGGACGCTGGACAGCAGCAAATGTGGATACAGCTGTTTTAAATCAACAAGCAGCTACATTTCCAATATTTTGAAGACAGATGTGTCAAAATGCACAAAAGATGTCAATGCTACAGGACACTCCCATGACATAAACAATGTGACTGTATTTTCAGCAATGTTCAATGAAAATGAAGCGGTTGTTGCTGCAGAATAGTCTGGCTTTGAGTGGTCTGCTTCCCCTCCTACTGAAGGAAACAGTCACAGAAAAGTGAAACAGACAAAGAAAGTGGAAGGGTGACCAAAACCACAATTAAAAGACACAAAGACCAACTTATTTTCCTTAATTCAGCTGCATGGCTTCCTCACCCACCTGATACAACCCGTCAGCTGATCAGACCTACAGGACCAAAGACTAACAGCAGTCAGTACAGTATGTGACAAAGTCAGTGTCCAGTTTAATAACTAAATGTTAAGGCAAAGAAGATAGCCATGGTCGCGTGCTTGTTTGTCTCAATATATAACAGTTGGCAAGCGCCTTGAGATGACCTTGTTATGAACTGGCGCTTTACAAATAAAGTTGAACTGAATTGAAGATGGGAAGGAAAAAAAAGGTCATATACACAAGGCTGGGAGCAAACCATCATATTCACAAGCATATTTTGTAACATGCAGAGAGGTCCAGTTGAAATATCAGGGGTTAAATACTTTTTTAAATGGCACCTAATATAACCTACTTAGAAGGAGGGACAGTATGGCTGTCAATTTCAGTGTGGCTATGGTAGTCTGACAAGCTAGAAGCCATTACCTTCTAGCTTTTACACTTGGGCCACCTTTGATGCCAAAAACATCACCTTCCTGTTTTATCCAAGACTCGGCTTGCAAAGCGGACTTCAACCTTCAACCCTTCCATACTCTTTCCCTCCAACCCCTTTCCCTTAGCTCCTGCTTTCTTTTGGCATTATTGCCCTTACTATTATTCACAAACTTTCCATGGTATCCCCATTATATCCCTTCAGAGTATTTGCAATCCCTGTGGAATGCTCACAGAATTAGAGGGGTAATGGGAGATTCAGTAGGTGGCTGGGGGATGAATACACTTCCCCCTTCTTCAAGGAAGTAGCAAAGAAAATTCATCAACATTCTCCCTTGATCTTTGCTCTTTTAAGGAGAAATTTAAACCAAGTAAAAACAGAAGACTGGACACAGGTAAGATCGGCGTGCTGCATTTTTGTTGCATTTGGTTTTACCCTCCTATATGTGAAACTTTGAGAAACTAAGGTGAGAGACAGTACTGACCAGTAATAACAGGTAGCAATAACAGCGTTAAAATAATTGCCGCTAACAGGTGTCAACTTTTACATCAATGGGTACAACTACTGTATTTTCTACACTGTAAGTTACACTTTTTTTTCATTTGGCGTACTAGCACGTTCCTGCCACGCCGAAGACGTCACTACCATGCGCCATGGCAAAAGAGCAAATTCACTCCGTAGCGGACCGTCCTACACTACGGAGTGAATTCACCGTTTTGCCATTGCGCATGGTAGGGACGTCATCGCGTAAGAGGTTTGAAAAAACCCCGGATTGACAACAACAATGGAAGTACAAGCTGCTAACAGGTCACGGAGGGATCAGACTAGCATTTGCTAACAACACATTGGTAAAATGAAGGAGTTTTGTGGCAGATAATGCCTTATTTAGAGGCCGAGTGGCTCTTGCCCTGAACGCTCCCATTATATGGATATATGCTGATCACGTGTGGATATAAATATCTTCCGAAGGAGTTTAAGTTACGCCACAACTGTCTGGGTGAGTACATGATCGTATTTCATGCTACAAAATAAGTCAGGGTTGAAAAATACCAAACTTCTCCTTTAAAGCAGCTGTTAAATACAACGTGGCCATTTTCAGACCAGCAGCAGCGTATGAGTTGGAATATCAGTGCTGTGGTGCCGTCTAGGCTGTTAATCGATGCGCCTGATCTCGATTGCTTAAGAAGATCTTAGAGCGAGTTCTTAAGAAGGACCTAAAGAACGCCACTAAGAAGGCATCTGGGAAACAGTCAAAACTTAGTGCTCCTTCTTTGGTAAGATCTTCTTAAGATCGTTCTTAAATCTTAAGAACATTCTTATCTGGGAAACGCGGCCAATGGGAGTTTGTGTTTTACACTCTGAGGATCACTTCCTGCTGCGGTGAATCAAAGTTCAGTTTGTGTTGCTTTCAAAAGTGGTTTGGTTTTCTTTAGTTGCTTTAGGTTTTGTTGCTTTTTACCTGTTTAGCTTTTTTCCTGCAATAACTCAGTGTAAGAGACTTAGGAGTGACTGACTTTTCTCTGTTTTTGCTGTATTTCTTCATCCATAGTTTCACATGGGAATTACAAAGCATGATGAACGATGTCCTTAATCTCATATCTTTTAAATTGCTTACAAGTGCTGCTTAAACATGAGTCGCCTCGTAAGGATCACCTTAATAAAGATGCATGCACATCTGCAGGTGTAGGTCTTAGGATTTCTCTAATATTCTGCAATCTAAATAGTTAAATCTCACTTCCTTTTTAGCTCATGGGTCTTTCGAGCAAGACTTCACACACCTTTAAATCCTCAAAAACTGTGTGCGCATTTGAGAATGTCCTTTTATTAGTACATAAGATACAGTTTGCATTTTCAAAGACAAATATCCGTAAAACAAAAATAAAAAAAACAACTGAAGAGCAAATATTCAAATTTAAGTAAGGATTAAATGCAGAGGTAATAATATTCTTTGATTGGAAACTTAATACCCCTTTCCAATTTCTCAGTACATTTGTGTTTAGTTAAATTCTTACTCACTATTTTTCTCTCACATCTGTCATATTTGCTGCTGAGATTAACTCTGCTGGATTCAATTATACTGTTATTCTAATTATTCACTGATTAGCTCATTTCTTCCATCACTCAGGTTATACTCTTTTTCTACTTTGTGGCTTAAATTGCTCCACCGTCCCTCTCTCTGCCTGTCCACTCGTATTTTGGACCGAGATTTGCAAGGCGCATTTTCTCCCCCCTTTTTTCTGGCAATTTTCTCCCCAGTTTATCTCCCTCCTTCCAACAATCACTTTATCAAATTCCGGCTTTAATCAGCACCATCAGCTGTGTACCCTGTAACCCAGCACCCTTGTCCTTTCCCTCAGACTCTTCCTCTTGTTTGTCCTTACATTTCTTCCTCCTTTTATGTTTTCCCTCAGCAAAGCGAGACAGCCTGACACACACACCGTCTTTCCACAAGCAAACCGAGTCTGTCTCAGGCATACTGACACCAGGCGATATGTGTAATCTTGCAGAATGATGACTGCCGAAAACAGAACGGTCTCTCTCACACATTCCCTGTATAATACTAATTCCCACTACATCTGCAACTGTGTGTGAGAAGAGTACATGTGTGCGATATGTGCCTCAGTGTCTCGATGTGTGTGGATATGCGAGAGGTGGAGTCAGACACAACATTGTAAGTTTTCACTGGCTGTAATATTGCTGCGTGTAACGCTGCGTAGGGTGCGATGAGCCAATCAGAAGACCCTCAAACACTCATTTTATGAATGAGATGGCATGTATGCAAGGTACATGTGCTCAGAGTGAGAATACGCGACAGTGATGTAATACAACCGCACTGTGAAACAGTGGCACTGAAAATGATTGCAGTCCTAACTCACAACACGTTAAAAGGTGCTTCTACTTACATACCTTGATGTGACATTATTAAAACATCTTAAATCTGTAAAATCAACTATCATTATATGTATACATGCAGGTCTTAAAAATCTGGCATGCTTCAGCTGTCACTGAAAGAGTAAAAGCCAGCGTGTGCTTTAGCAGAGACAAATAAATACTGTGTCTTTAGCTGCTATTATTCCATGTCTTATGCTTTTCCAGGCATTTAAAAAGGAATTTATTGTCTAAAAGAGCTCACAAAAGAAAAGACAATTGCAGAAGGGTGCATTGTCTATTGTCAGCAACATCTGTGATACCTGCTGATCAGTTCTTGCATCATTTTATATAAACAGCTCACAGCCTCTCTCTGAAAACCCATATCCTCTAACCGTCTGTGTCCAGAGCAGGAACTAAGATCACCTCATTTGGCTGACATTGTGTACAAAGGAGTTATTTTGCCTAACCGGTATGTAAAATCCCAACTGAAGAGCTGTGTGTGGCTGGCTGTGCAGAGAGTAGATTGGGAGGGGACCAGCCAAAAACAATCAAAATATCCTGGTGTGACTTTCCATGAAGGGTGTGTGTGCATGCACATGCATCCATGTGTGAGTGTTCATGCTTATCTATGAAGTCACTATTTGGCACATTGCTTTGTGACTCAAATGCAGTTTATTTGTGTCAGAGCTCTTTCATGAGTAAACAGCGCCCTCCATGGACCCATGAAAGAACAGCTCCTGCAGATGAGTACCAGCGGTATAACAAGTGTTGAGACAATGAATTGCTTGTTGTTTTTTCCTTTTTCCAGGTGGTTTTCATGGACATAGTAAAAAACTGTTTGACAAAAAAAAATTGGATGTATTATCTCCTTAATTGGCAAGCAAAAAAACTGTTACACAGCAGAAACACTGTGACCGTTAAGAGAGAACTTTGTATAAACAGTGCACATGAGCTCAAAAGTTCTCCAGTACAGCAGTAGTTCCTTTAATCTTAAAGTCAAACTCTTCTTTAATTGACAAAATAATACTGAGTTAGCCCAATAATCATGTCAAAAGGCCTGGCTTCATTGTTCATCTTACATAAAATCATCCTGTCATAGATTATAAAATAAAACCCTTGAACTTTTGAATAAGAAGAGTATTTTTTTCACAAGGATGACCTCCTCTTGGTATTGCAGAGTTGTTTTTTAAAAAAAAAAAAAAAAAAAAAAAAACTCCTTTATGGGCCAAGGCTGCCACCTATAGGCCAACGTGAGAACTACTACTATGTTTCACACCAGGTGATGTCATACTTTAAGAAAGATTTAGAGAATGGGATGAGAGAGCGACAAGGGAGGGCATGGGTGTGAAAGAGAGAAAACAGGCAGGAAAATGAGAGAGAGGAGGTGATGTCATGTTTTCAGAAGGGTAGAAGCTGTCTTTGTCTAGACTCTCTTCATTAAACTGCATAACGACGATGCAGCGGTAAAGTACGGTACGAAGATTTGATTTTTTTTCAATGTTTCAGAAAAAGAACAGACCGTTCAGATTCACAAATGAAAATGTTAAACTTGTCCTCATGTGCAGCAACATGCAGCACTGAAAAAGAGCTCATTTTCCCACTGGTCCTTCCAGACTTTTCCATTCTGTCACATTATGAATGGGTGTCACAGCGTTCTAAATAAATCACACGTTTCCACAATATGGCATTAAAAACTATACCTGTACAAAGTGTAACCCCCCTCCTAAATTTTAAGATTTTTTATAATTTATAGTTTTACAGATGCATTTCATAACTAATATAGCTTTTATCAAGCCAGCTCCTAGTGTTAATTTTGCTGTATTTGTAATCAGAAAACGCTGATTGATTGACTATCATTCAATAAATAAAATTGGAGGAAGACACAGGATGAAAGCAAAAAGAAAAATTTGCCATAAAACAGAGTAAGAGGTGTGCTGAACAAATACTCAGTTACATTAACACCACCACTGAGACACTGACCTTTAAAATACTTTATACTTTGTCCAGAGTAGAGTGACAGAGAGAAAGTGACAGCAAGGCTGAGAGAGAAGAAAAGATGAAATCTGCCACCCGTGTAAGATCCAGTCTTATTTGGGTGGCACCATGGGGTAAAATCAATTTTAATTTTGACAGTAGTGATGGAAAAGTGCTCCTTTCCAAAAAGACAAGCTGCTGTCATAACTTATATGCATGTGGAGACTTAGTCAACAGAGATGAGCTTCAGTTTCAATCTGCTACTTCAGACTTTGCCGGCAGTGATCGAATTATTTTAAATATGCCAAGCTTACAAGCTGAACAACACATCAGCTCATGACCATAGCCTTGCTCACAAGTTATTTCTATGTTCTGTCAGGTTTACCTCAGGTCCTCAGTGGTCCTAACTCCTGGTTTTCTGTTCCCAGGTAAACTCTCTGTCTGCACACTGAGCCAGTAAACTCACATTTCTGTCTTTCCCTTCTTGCTTTGAGGCATATGTTGAAGAAATGTTCTAGTGAGTGGCAATAAGTAATTTTGAAGACCTTGTTTACAGAAAACCATTTTTTTCCAGTAACGTTATGAAACAGTGCTGCAGTGCACTGTCACACAACAATCTGTGGGTTTGTACAATGAAGCAAAGTAAACTGTTTAGTGCTAAAACTTCAGGTTCAACTCTGGGTTATCACCGTGCTAGACGTTTTTCACATCTTAAAAAAGGGTGTATCGCCATGGCAACCAATCCTACACTATGGTAGTGGCCTAACATGCTACAGAGCTGGTTATGTTAGAGAAAAGAAATCAACAAATGTAACGACACTGCCCTCAAACCAAACATTTTTCTAGGAAAATGGCCCAATGCTGATCTAAAACTGATACTGAATATTCCATCTCTTAGCTTTTATCAGCCTTCAGCTTCAGGCCATCTTCTTCAAACTACATTTTCACATGTTCATCTTATAATATATGCAGCTTATGAAATGTTGTACTCCTGCTTTGGGCTGGCACTTCATGCTGTTTGGTGTAAAGCACATTTGACAGCCTGACTTCCATCTGAGAGAAGGCCACAGCTTTCAGTCTTGAGCCGCTTTCATCCATGCAGTGCTGACCGGGAAAGGTCCCACAACAACTCTCTGAGGAGAATTTCCTGTCAGGCCGGAGTAAAAGCATTGGGACATCACCAGGTGAGGCAGTATATGAGCATGTTAGCAAATATTTCAGAGCCTAACAGCTGCTCTGCATGTGAGCATGTTTGTGTCCTGGTGAGTGTCTCCTTTCTCCAGATGACTTATGCACGCCACTTTCTGCTATCTGTAGTTACGGACATGAACAGATAGTGGAATTACCTCTAATACAACACAGAGCTAGATCTGCTACTTGTAATGTGTTACAAACTCAGAAGCTTCCACAGTTTCTGCATCTCTTCCTCCTGTGTGTGATGGGTCTATAAGAACAGCAACAGTGAACAAAGACCTGACCAAACAGCCCAAACGTTCTCATCTAAATCACCAGTGTTCATGAGGAAAACATGCCCCTGCTGACAGCAGACGCCTGCCGGCACAGTACTGCACACCAGTTAGACAAATGTGCCCCAAAATTTTTAACCTGGATCTAAGTCTAATCCATGTTTTCAAGTAAACCGCTTTTTTTTTCTTCATCATTTTCTTATTCTTATAAATATCTTTAACATTTTATTTCCTGTCTCACAGAAACAAGCATGAACCAAATGTTGTTATATTTATAAAAAATCTCAAATATTACAGAATACATCCACTGGATATCGATTTGAGAGCTTTTTACAATAATTAGCTTTATAAAATAAGTTGTGCAACTGAACTCTTTCCTGAATGCAGCTTGGGGGATAAATCTGAGGTAAAATTCAATAAAACTGCTGAACGCTTGCTGTAAACACTGGAATTGTGTAGTTAATACACAATCCTACTTCAAACGAGAGGATGAGAAAGAAACAAACTTAATCCAGAGATTAGGAAATCAAATATCTTCCAACATTACCAGAAAAAGCAGTTCATTTCAGCCATTTGCATCTTTATCTGCCATGGAACTTAAGACAAGCAGAGAGGCAACGTGTACTATAATAAGATTCAGAGAGAACTACTTCTCATTCATAGGTCAGAGTCGGAATAGTAAAAAGATCAGGTTTTGACTTTCACATTGGACTGGAGAACAGATAGATCTGTAGAGCAACTATTATCACAGAAAATATCAAGCCTCTGTAGTTGCTTGAACAAAAGGATCAGTTACCAAATGAAGGAACAGGTAAGAGACACAAAGTCAAGAGAAAGTGTGGGAGAGAGACGTGTTATATCACTGAGGAGCTCATGGGAGAGAAAGCTGCAAAAACAAAGAAAAGTGGAAAAGAGATCAAGGGCCTGAACAACCAGATGAGGGCAAAAACTCTTGGCTTTTGTTCAGGAACAAATTGTCTTTAGTGCAATGGGTGTAAGTGAAAGAGTAGGTGCATCTGCATTTTTGAAGGGTGTGATAAATGTCTCTGCATAGCTCTGGAGACCCCATGGAGAGAGAAACGCCTAAGGGGTTAACTCCTTCTTTGTCTGTCTTTCCACAAACATGCATACACACACTACTGAACACAAAGAGAAAGAACAACACTACTACCACCCATCCTACACGTATAAGTACTGTAGATCTAACCGCACATAACCTGCCACAAAGAGTCAGGTGCCCTTGGGCCCAACTACGATCATACACAAAGAGCCTGAAATCAAACTATCACATTTAACTGACTGCTTTGTGCTTTTATTCTGTTTTGGTCTCTCTCACCTATGTACACAGACACACAACAAACCCCTCATTAAAAAGAAGTGGATTATCTGGAACATAATATGTCTGGACTTCATGCAAAAGACATGCAAAACTCAACATGAAATACAGCATTTAAATACTTCAAGTTATTAAAAATGTGAATCCCCCATCTGTAAAACTTTGCATATTCTCTGTTATTCTTTATCCTTGAAGTTTTCTAACTATGTTAATGACATATTACTTGAAGGTGCACAAACAAATTCCATCTGATTTATTACGACTGGCAGACTCTGACCCTGCCAAAGTGGGCGTATTTTTAATACATCTGCTTAAACAAGTTTTCTATAGCCACAATCTGGATGGCTCAATGTAATAATAAAAAAGTGACCCTGTGGAATAAAAACACATGCCATCTACATTCAACACAACACTGCCCCCATGTGTTTAATCATATTATTGACATCTGATCTATTAAAAAACCAATGAAATGTGTTTTGCTGCTCAAATATTTACGTCAACTCCATCAAAACATCCTGATTATTTTTTATTTTCTCAGACTTATTTGTGTCATGATGCTCTCTGATCCCCAATAATAGACCCACTTTGCTCAAAACCACCAAACGGAAACATCTCTTACCAGTCATCTTGTATCCACTAGCAGCCAACTGCCCTGCCATGTACTCTCCATCTGAATTGTTATGACTGCAACCCCATGTTCTCACCCAGATCTTTTGGGTACCAGGTATCAAACTGCAAAGAGAAACACATTAATCATTTGTGAAATCATGCAGTGATGTGGAAGGGAACATGCACCCTCTTTCAGAGAAAAGGCTTCAAGTACCAGGTCCTAATTTAACGAGTCTTGTGCTTCTTATTAGGTAAAATATGACCTCAGATCAATAACAAAACAAGGTCAACATGTTCAAATTTATTTTAACAAAACTAAGCCAAAATATAGAAACAGTGTGTGAAAAACAAAGTACCACCAGCAAATTTAAGAGTTTACAGAACCACCTTCAGCTTCAAGAACTTGAGGTAACCCTTTTCTCCATGATGTTATCAGTCTTTCACACTGTTGCGCAGGAATGTTGTTCTGCTTTGCGGCATGGCTCAACGTCATTAAGGCTTTCAGGCATTTGCTTTTATGCTCAGCGCTCCTCAGGTCCAGCAACTTCATTTCAAATGGGCTATAGCCTGGACTTCAGGTCACTGCAACACTGAGTCTTTTCCTTTTTAAGTCATTCTGTCGTAGGTTAGCTGCAGTATTTGTGATCATGGTCCTGATCCATGACCTGACTGGCTAAGATTTTTCAGGCAGATGGCCACAAACATTGCCATACAGGTTGACACAGGTCCATGAACTGCTCAAGATGGCCTAGGGCCTCAGGTATTACAGTCTGCTAAAGGTGGGCGATTTATCGGAAATTTACCGATACAGAGATTTACAATAATGGCTGATATCATTTTTGTCCATATCTATAAATTTGATATTTTAAGAAATTGAAAATACAATGGGGCTGCCCAGTCAATGCTTATTGGGCCCATTATTAATTCATTCATACTAAATATTTTACAAAAACCCTTGATTCCCAGCATGTACAGAACAGAGAGTGGCACGGTACATCAGTGGTAAATAGGAATTATCGTCCATTGTTCAATAGATCGTGATATTGATTTGAGGCCATATCACCCAGCCCAACAGTCTACATAGATTTTATATCAAAAGAGGGTTTATTTGCAAAATTTGCAAAGTACATGGACAGAAATTTCCCCTAATGTATAAAATCATGATAAAACCTAATCCTGTTTCTATTTCTGTATCTCAGTGAGCGGGAAACTGATCACACATTCATAGGCCAGTAACCCCACCTTGGTTCCCCCAAAAGAAAACATGTAGATTAGTATTAGCATATCTCAGCTATCACATGTCTACTCCAATCAACAAACCCTGCTTCAAATAACAGGAGGAATTGCACACAGCGAGGTTACAGGGATGATTACTGAGGGGAGAGCCAAAAAAGAATTATTCAGCTGTTTATCCTCTGGATGAGTGACTGTCATTGCCACGGTTAATGCAGCCAGCTAAGATACACAGAATACCATCATTTGTTTTGGAAGAAGAAACAAAAAACTCCAACATGAACTCTAATATGAAGCCTTAGTCTACCTGGACAGTTTCTACTGAAAGAAATTTCCTTGTTGCAGGACGCTGGTTCAGTGACGATAAAATGACTGATTCTTAATTCAAGTCATTTGCCCTTACTGCCACATTTCTCATTGACCACTTGGATTACATTTGTTAAGAGATAATATTAAAGATATTATTTCAATATGAGAATGTCTTTCATTCAATTAGATTTACACCTACGTCAGTAAAAC
>JBBDHI010000006.1:17861110-17873301 GCA_037177115.1 Craterocephalus stercusmuscarum | reverse complement strand
GTCTAAAGTTTATAGACTCACAGTCACTTTAAAAGTTTACTCATCAGTAAAAATAGAAAGACAAGAAAAGATTAATTATGTCAGACATTTAACGTAGAATGTAAACAACTTTAGAGGATCAAAGAACAACAATTAATACCGACACATCCTCAAATTGAGATTATTAATAGTCAGACAGCAGGCTTGAACATAGGTCTACCAAGCCCAGAGAATGGCAATCTTCTGTCAAACCACCACTGAGGCTCTGGTAATGGCTTCACGTTGCATATTTTTGGTGAAAATGTGTTCTTCATACAGATCCACCAGCAGTGTCTGATCTGCTGATGTTTATTCATTTGGGCTTGTTAGACAGTCTGGGTGTGTGCAAGACTACGCAAGTCTGCCTTGAATCAGTCTTCAATAAATGAAACTGAGCTGCGTTCGTTGAATGACTTCAGCCTTGATTAAGAGATGGCGCTAGTTTGAGACAGACTTTTCCGAGTAAGTCTCTCTTTAAGTGGCTGTCATGCTGTACCCTTATATTACGTGGATACAAACTGTCTGATGAAACATCTGATGGGAAAGTCAGTAGTGGTTATGTCTGTTTCATTGAAGCAGTAATAAAAAAAAAAGACTAAATACAGTCAGTGAATTATCTGTGAATTTCCCAATATATCAAAAGTCATCCATCCAAAAGTGGAAATGAACATTTCAACAAAGTCCAGATTTTAATCCCATTGACTGTTGTGGCACACATTTGAAACCAGAAACACATGAAATCTCTAAACGTCCCACAACAACAGAAGAGCAGACCTTTACAAGTATTTCTATGATTATTTTACTCACAGAGGAATATTATTATCATCATCATCATAAATGACTCGTAGTGTTGTCCAGGTCCATCACCTTTATATATAGCTATGGCTTAACAGATCCGATGTCTATCATATGATTGTTCCCAACATCTGACAAACCTGTCTGCTCGAAGCTCCTCGTTGTCCAGAAGCTCTTTCTTCTTCCTGGACCTTGGGATGATATTCTTCCTAGCAGACTGTCTCTCGTGAGGTGTGGGATCACTGGAGGCCACCATGTCCTCAATGTCCTCAACTAAAGAGTCACAGGCGGACGGCATAATGATCTGAAAATTAACAGGAGCCTTTGTCAGGGTATAAGTTCAACAGAAACTATCGATGCTTGAAACTCGCATGCAACTCAGAGCCTAATAACTAAAAATGGACCATACTCTGTCATTTTTATTGAATCATTACGTATTAAATAAGAACTGGCAACCTGTGACCAAATGTTTTTCCAATTAAGGCAGAGTAAATTCAGTCTAACAGGTCATGTCAAATGTAATGGATGCTATTGCAGCTACAAAAAGGTGAAGACTCTATGAATCAGCCTCTAAGTATTTGCAAAATATTAAGTACCAAAGCCGCAAAGGAACTTCATCACACCTACTTTTCCATTTCAGTTACTGTACCATTGTTGTTACCATTCAGATATTCTAAGTTTTGGATTATCCGTCCATTTCAAAAGACAGTCTAAGTGGTTTTATGCACAGGTGAATATCTTGGTTTGGTTTCTAAAACGGAATAAATTTTGACCATATGTTTTTATGTTTGTTTTTAAGCAATGGATCCCTTTAATCAAAAAAGGGGTCCGACAGTTTCCTCCAGCTCTAAAGGTGGCACTGTTGATGGACAACATAAGATTTAAAATCAGCTCTTCGTCATAATCTTCACCACCTCAGGGATCTAAAACTCCAATCCAGCTGGATTACTTTCCCACAGGTTTTAGTCAATTTCCGCTAACAGCACACCTGATTCAAGTTGCACACAATGGCTAATTAATTTAAATCATGTGTGTTGAAGCAGGAGAGGACAGTGGCCCTAAACGACTGGAGTTTTGGGGCCCCCTTCCTAGCTGCATGGAGTTTTGGGGCCCCCTTCCTAGCTGCATGGAGTTTCCTTGGCCAACCTCTGCATTTCTGACTGTTCCTCCTTCAGTCACCTGTAGATTAACCCCCTGATGGAGCATGATTACTGTCACTTTTGCAATGGTTTAAGACTTACAGTTTTAAGTTATTCTTCAGTAGCTTCAACTTTTTAGAAATTGTTGTCATTCGCTCAGTCTTTCCACTTATATCAGTTCATGTCATATCTACATATGTCCTTACATCAGGCACATTGGTGTGACAAAGACCCCCCAACTTGAAAAGTGAGGTAAACTTTCCTCAACACATTGTGTTTGAAACACTATTATTAAAAGACTCAATAAACCAGTGTTATAAGTTTACCATTATCATACGGACCAGAGGTAAACTCTCAAGTTAACATAGTAACTTACGTGTAATTTAATTCGATAAAGCATGTTTACATTGGTTGTACATACCGACTGTAACGTCACATTTCGGAGAATAAAACGGACACAATGCTGTTTTAAGAACAAGGTAATGCTTATAAAATATTGCACTTTGAAGCTGAAGAATTTATTTCACATTTTACCTCCAAAGACTGCACCCAACAGACGCGTCGACTAATACAAATGAAAAAAACTATGTAAACCTGGATAGATCTGTCCACATATTTTGCTGGTCAACATGGACTATTTACTAGCTCTACTAGCCTCGTTAGCTAGCCACCATCCACGTGCCTCTATTTATGTACTTAAATACCAATTTAAAAAAATACTATGAGTGGCTGTTACCTGTGCTGCAATCTGGTTATCAAGTCTGCCAAATCCCGATGTAAGGATATTATTTTTTAAAAAGATAATTACACGCAAAACAAAAATAGAATTCACAACTCTAGGACCGCCATACTTCAAGTACGGAAGGAGAAGAAGGACAAACAGAAAGCGCATTTTGTACACGCATAGGGATTTTTAACCATTTAAAATTAGCGCCAAGTTACGCCTTTTGCCATTTATACTCTAACCCTCTTTACAATTTTAAACAGTACATCCTAAAAATGTACATTCTCAGATATGTACTTATGACCACAATAATCCCACTCTGACCCAGAAGACAGTCAATAAAACAAAAGTAATTTATATAGCCTTTATTCATTTATTTTTTTTCCAATTACAAATGCCCAGAGTACGAAAAACAATTCCATATAACCCTCCCCTTCCCCACCCACACACAACTCAAATTCCTCATTAAATGTATGTAGAAACAATTCAGAACTAAATAAGACATCAAAAACATCCAATTAGTTTTACTTTTTACATTCAACAGCACTTTCATTCATGCATTCAAACTGCAAATCTTTTCTTTTGTGGTTAGTGGAGTCAGGCAGCAATATTGTACTTTTAAAGTCATGTTTTTGTTTGTTTTGTGTGGTTTTCTTTTTTCCTATCAATTAGTTACTTCTTCCAAAAAATCTTCACAGAACATGTATGGATAATTATATTGTATTTGGTAACAGCTTTAGAATAACCCATCAGAAAAAAGCCAAAAAAAAAACAGTGCCATTTCAATCAGGACTATCATTAACATCATATTAAGCCTAATAACTTTTCTGTAAGATCTACTCACACATCAGAATCACACAATAGAAAACAAGCTGCAATTTTTAGTCACCCATAATACAAAACAGGTTTAGTGGTGCATTAAAAACAAACATTCCATTGAAATTTATGGAAAAGTACATCCTTTCCAACATAAACATATTTCAACAAGCCTCTGACTGCTTGAAATGGATGCGAGAAAAATAATCTCTGCAAATGTTAAGCGAGGGGCCTAAGGGAGAAAATCAAATGAGTAAAAATGTATCTGGAACACTAAAAATACACAAATATAAATATACTTATAGGGCAAGTGTAAACCATAAATAAGGATATTTTGTGTGCATTCAAGTCAGTTGTATTCATTTCTTGTTGTGGCACTGGCTAAGAAAAGCTAACTAGGGGTCTGATTTCTCCCATGAACTGAACAGGTTTGATTACATTTTACAACTGACAAACTTCAGCACTTTCCAAGCAAGTGTAAGGAGCAGCAAGTTTTTTTTTTCTTTTCCTTTATGTTGTTTTTTTGCTTAAAGTTTTTACGACTCCCTGACATTCCAAAAATAGACTCGGCGTCACAAAAGCAAAGCGTTTTACCTAAATTATCCCATCTGTGGCATATTTCTGGACACGTATGATGATGTGAAGGGATAAATGGTAATGAAAAAACTGCAAGCATATGAACATGTAACATCTGGGAGCTGCGCTACTCAAAACAAAAAGAAAAAAAAAGAAAAAAAAGACTGACTAAATAAATTACTGGAAATATCAAAACACAAACCCAAAAACAAACTGCAAAATACTTGTCTAACCCCCCTCGCCCTCTGCCACGGGTGCACTCCTTAGATGAAATTTAAAACATGACGGTATGAAATGGGCTTATGATCAACTGTACTGTTCTTATATCTGGGGATTTAACTGCTAAATAATACAATGCTTTCTATGACAAAAAAGGAAATTCAAAGACACTCACACACTACGGCATTAACCTCTACGCCCTATTACTATTGTTCAACATTTAGTGAGAGGTAGCCTACAGTACCTTGTGCATTGAGAAAAAAAAATCATAGAAAACTGTACATCAATTTACACACAGCGGACTCACACTGACGCAAGCTGGTCTGACAACTCGCTCCAGTTGCACACGCAACAACTCGAGCATAAACAGGGCGAGTAAGGGGGGTAGCAGCAGAAAGATTACCTGTGATTTCTAAAAGTTGGGCTTAAATTTTAGCTTCCATTTCATCATGGTAACATTTCCTCAATGATCTAGTTTACAAATTACAAGTTTTACAAGTTTTATTCTAAAAATCCTAATACATCTGTTTTTTTCTTTTTTCCCCATTCAAAAGTTTCTTTTTTATTGGGGATTAACTTCCATTTAAGTGGAAATGGTGTCTTTTGTTCCTTAGCTGGGCATGCCGTCATTTCTTTTTGAGTTTTAAAATCCATTAAAATGTTAGAGCTCCTGAACCTAAACGAAAAATAACCCTTAGACTTGAAACTTCCTTTATACACACTGAACAGGCAGTGACAAGTAATTAAACTCAGACTCACACAGCGCGGTCTGAGGAGGCATTAGGGGGAAATCTTTGTGACAGGTAAGAAGCAGCAAGCGTGAAGGGGGTTTGAATCCTGACATTAGTAAATATCAAAGAGTTAAAAGTAATTTTCAAGTTTCTGTAATGTGTCCTTACAGAGCTGATTCATAAAAGTACATCAGGTGCTTTTGCTAAACTCCCCGTTATGGAGGGGGTGATGGCTTTTCTGGGCTCCGTCTGCAACCTTACATTTTCTGGGCAACCTTAAAAAAACCTTTAAAAAAATAACCTTTTTTTATGGCGAGATTTTCTGTTTAAATCATTGCACAGTTGAAATTTTGCATTTGCCCACTGTTTCATTAAATGACAAGACAGTTGTACACCTGTCTTGTTTAAGAGCATTTACAGTCTTCGCATAGGCTTCCACGCAACTTTTAAACAGAGCATGGGTGCTTAAATGTGATGTGCCTGACGAGACAGCGATCTAAACCATGGCCTGTCTGACCCAACCGTTAGCTAACTGTAGTCATGAATGCTCTCCACCAAACCTGCCCCATTTTCTTTTTTATAGTTCCTAATTTCTAAATAATTCTACATTTGCACACAAAGATGCTTCATTAACAGTCAATAACACAAGCCTTCAATCACAGAATCATTGGTGTATGAATTAAAATAAAAAATTCTTCAGATTTGCACTCCCACATTACTTGGCATTAACACATGAAGGTTTACCCGCATTCATCTGCACATCTGACAAAGATTTGCTGAATATAGGGATGAATCTTAACCTTGAAATGCAAACGGCATCTTAACCATACATTTCTCACTTCTGCAAAAGGTTTGGCTTATCATACCGACATGCTAAACCCAGCTCTGTGTGTATAGTAGTAATGCTAGGTGGTGTGGGAGCGTTTGCCTTCGCTATGCTCTGCCTGTTGTTGGTCTCTGTACAGTGAAGCGCCACATGAAACAGAGAGGCGGATTCCCTTCCTCTACATTTTAAACCACCTGTGTAAAATACCATTTAGTGAAAAAAAGACAGCAAAGGCTTCTCAATGACCGGGCCATTCATCATTCATGCCATGGAAAACATGGCATCAAGTCCCCTGCGGGACAAGAAAGCCCTCAGTGTTTCCTCTCCGTTTGCTTTCAGCTAATGCTAGCTGCACAGGAGATCTTCCAAGCCGAGCGAGGGCATTTTATCAAAGTCACAGGCGTCGAACAAGTCGCTAATTCCCTGGTCATCTCCCAAACCCAAAAGGTAGTCGTCTTGTTCCATGGGAGGCCCGAGGTTTAAGAAAGGCCCGAGAGATGACTGGATCTGGTCGTCCGTCTGCTGGAGGAGGCTGGTGTAAGGGGATGAGATGGGGGACAGAGTCGTGACGGAGACAGCAGAAGAGGCAGGTGGAGTCAGGAAGGAGCTGGGAGAAGTGGTGGTGCAGCTGGGATCTACGGAAAACAAACAGACCTTGTATTTTCTTCTTATGATCAAGATTTACATGCAATGATCTTTAAACATGCACGTATTCACATCATGGACCTGCGATGTGATTGCTTTGCACGGGCATTACAATTGCTTCCAGTCATCTCGGATCTACCATTTGAGGTTTAGCAATTCAATGAGGATCAGCAGACAAAACAGACTATGATGGAAAAGATATTGCACCAGAAACTGGCTGATTCACATCCACAACAATAAAACCAAACAATATTACAATAATGGTGTTTGCATGAGTCAAATCAGTTCATCACTCGGACATTAAATACCTCTAACTCAACATAACGTTTGCTTCCTGCTCTTTTTCACTTCAAAGGTTTGAATTGTTTTTTTATGGCTTGTAAAATGTATGATTTGTAAATTCAAGAGAAAACATCTATAAATCTCATAATTTTGCCTATTTTTGTTGTGAGGTTGTGTTGTGAGGACCCAACATCCACAAGTGGGGCGTTTGTTCAGAACCAAACACTGTGCAGTCCGACAGGCACATGGAGGAATTTCCACAGAAGTTGGGTCCGCCAGCAACCTTATCTTTGCACCTTAAAGGAGCTATACCATATATCACGTCCGGGTAGTTTAGTTAGCGATAGCGGCTAGTTTTTTTAACTTTGGCGTGACGCTCTCTCTGCAAGTGGGGTTAAATTTTGGAACATCCGGATTCCGATCAGCCAGTGTGAGCGTTCCCCTAGGGATCTGGAAGTTACGAAAGTTAACCCCATTGACCGAGAAAGAGCATCACGCCAAAACTAAAAAACTAGCCGCTATCGCTAACTAAACTAGCCGGACGTGATATCGGGTATAGCTCCTTTAACACATTGCACTACGTAACGAAAAAAAATTTTGAACAAGAATATTTCATTCACCAAGATCTAAGATGTGTTGTTCACATCTTTTTTTGTCGTGTACATACAAGTCTGTATAATGTAGCAAAATTTTATTTTTCTCATTTTTTCCTTAACCAACTTATTTAGGTAGTTCACAGTTTGTAGTAAATTTGTCATATATTTAAGCTTTGTCTTCTCTGGCATGTGCAAAATCAACTCAATACCTTAGTTTCATTTAGGTAGAACCTTGTTTTATGTCTTGAGAGAACATTTAGATTATATACAGTATAGTGTAAAATATACAGGGAAAGAATTAGGTGAATAGAAACTCCAGCACACTGATGCCCATCCAAAACAAACCTTGAACAACTTTGAGGAAAGGGGAGTTCCCATTAATGTCTGTGTTGCCATTTTTTACAGGACTCCTGATATCATTGTCTTCATCCGTGCACAGCAGGACCTCTATGGGACCCTTGGTGCTGGTGAGGTGTATGGATAAACTCTAGAGAGGAAATAAAAATTACAAATCAGAGCAGCAACAACAGTTATGATATAAAATGAAAAATAAACATTTCTTTTCCTATACAAAGGAAAAAGAAAATACACCTTTCACAATAAAATAGGGTTTTTGTGAGAGACTCGGATGTCATACATAGGAGTTGAATATTAAACTAATGAAAATGGTTTCTTTTCATTCATTATTAGTAATATCAATGGGAACTTCAACTTATTTCATTAAAATTCTGACCAAATAGTAGTTTGGTAGTCTCAAACGGTATAATCTCAAATCAAAACAGAAACTCAACACAGACAAGTTCATAAGTTGGAACAGACTGGAAAAAAAAACACAAGTAGCCAGAATCGTTACTAAAGACCAAAATGTCAAAAACCCACAAAAAGCCTTGATTTGCGGTTTAAATGAATACCAATATGAAAAGTGATCAAATGTGGAGCCAGTGTAAGTCAGGGGCCAGAGGACTAAAGAGCAGAACTTCCAAACGTGTCTTCGTTATTTCGCATTCGCACAAACCTCATCAGGGTCTGGTACTTCCAGTTTGGTGTCTGTTGGCGCTTTGACCACAATAACAGTCTGGTCTCTGAAGCTCTCCACCTGTTTGATGTCTTGATATGTTACATAAGCATATGTGGAAACAAGAGGGTTAAAGAAATTAAACTCAGTGAAAGATGTGTTAATGTCAGACTTGGATGTATACGCAACCTGCATTAAAAAAAAAAAAAAAAAAGCCATTTTATGTGCTGTTCAAAATTGTACAAGTGGCGATGTGTGTGATGAGCTCAAGTCCCAGTGTCTGAGGATAAGGTCTGGATGTGAACAGGTCTAAGAAAAGCCTCTCTGACACCGTTTACCTGCCGGATTATGAAAAGATGTTTAAAATGGAAAAAGAACTGGGGGCCATTTTAGATTTCAGAGATCACAAAAATCTACAAATGAAAGGATATTCCTGGTTGCAGGCTGACTCGCTCATTTGTCTCATGTCCTTGGTGCATCTCTGGATGAGTTGTTCGAGCCTCTGTTCTTCCTCCCCCAGTGCAGAAACTTCAGCTGTCAGTCTTTGTCTCTGGCTCAGCGCCCCCTCCACCTCCAACAGACTGCAGCCCCTTGGAGTGAAAAATAAAAAATAGAGGAGAGTGAATTATCACAATTTTAGTACAAATTCTGTCAGAGTCGGTATATTATAAGTGGTTAACATCCCCAGATGCCTTTATCTGATCTCCTGTAAAAGTACAAGACGCCTACAATTGAAAATAATGTATTCTATATTTGTGGAACTCAAATATAGTCAAATACATTAAAATACATAATTAGAACCACCTGTCTATGGCTCAACAAAGTAACATTCAACTTTGATTAATCTTCAAAAAGCCAGTACATCAGGCAAAATAGGACTTGATGAACACTTACATCCACTGAATATTGTTCTTGGATTTCTTCTTGATTAGATGAATGCCTTCTAGTACGTTGGTGATGTCATACAGGCGCCTTTTTTGCACCTGAAAAAGGACATAACCAGTTACACAGTGGCCCACTTGACTGAAAATCAGAAAGCAAACCGCCACATGCTTTTCCTGGCAGCAGGTGTAACATTTCTTTCAAAGAGTTGCAGCCAGAACCAACAGAGACTGAAAAAGTCCAGCAGTTTTAAGAAATACTTGATGATTGGATGAACCATCTAACACAAACTGGCTTCAACCAATCAGGTCAACGAAGTGGTGCCAACTGGAACAATAACAAGCCGAAGCAAGTGTGGTCTGAACTGGCTATAGACCACTTTGGTGAGCCATATATAACATGGAACCATACAACCCAGTTTGACTTTCCCCTGGTTTAACTTCCATTGCATTATGGGATCCATCTCTCTGCATACGTGATCTGTGGCAGCACGGAGGTAGTCTGATCTCACTGTGTGTGTCTATTATTGACTAACAGACGATTCTGTCCAAAGTGACCTCCAAGTGCAAAGTAAAGAGTAGCTACAGCGTAGTTACTGCAATGAATACGTCTGTGGTTGGCTTTTACTTCAGGAGTTTAAATGTCCGCTGGCTGTGATCAGAACAACTCAGCGCATCCATCAGCAGAGGGTGTGTCGGTGATCTTTATTCCCACAGATTATACACTAGCCAAACAACGCTCAGCAGTGTTTCAGAGTGGAGGTAGAACCAGCAGCAACAAAAACAACTGTATGGGATAGCATCAGTTCCATACAATGAAACAGCAGTACGATACCATGCAATGAAAACGCACCATGAATACGTCGGTACAGACATTTTCAAACCAGGACTGATGTGCTTTTGCTACTGACAGGTGGGTCAGTGTCAACCCAACGTAGCCAGCATCAGACGTGGTAACAGAGCAGGCTTCAATGTCCGAGTGTGAAGCTGTGATGAAGCGGGATGTCACCACTAGCACGCTACAGCTCATTGTTGCGACTCGATGGCAGAACTGATCTGTAAAATAAAAAGGCCTACGCAGCAGTGCTGTGTTCACTGGACTTATGGAAGGGATGTCCACAATCCATCGTGACGGGAAGGCGTCCTGCAGGATTTAGACGTTTTCCTGTTCCAAAACACCAGATGCCAATCACAGAGATCTGCTCTACAAAGATTTGAAGCAGGACACATACAAGACCAGCAGGAAAGTAACACTCTAGGAGCAGAGCTGGGCAGCCCTGACTTGTGATGTGCTTCTCAGCGTATCAATCAGATTGCAGGCCTGACCACAGTCCGTTCAGGAGAAATAAAAATGCTTGAGATTGAGCTCAGTAATGAGCATGTGAGAAGTGAACAATCTGTGCCAAACGCTTTCCTCTGAGTGGCCATTTTACAAGTAAACGTAGCCAAAAGCCCAGCACCGCTGCAGCAGTTTACTGATGAGGATAACTTGTCAGCAGGAGACTTACCAAATAAATCCTGAACAGAATCAGTAATGAATGGATGGTGAACACAAGCCGTAGCCATAACAGCAGCAAGAACATCCTTAACACAGAAAAACATTTTCTGTCTGTGCTCGTCTCAATTAGGATGTTCCCCGGCAACGATGTAACTACGGATACAAGCATTGGTACGGATTCCTTCAGGAGCCACTGCTGGCTGCTGTCGCCTAAAACCTGCTGATATAAAGTGTGAATTGTCCAGCTGTGCCTTAGCCACAAATAGCAAGAGGACTTTTACTGTGATCACAGCTTCACTCGCTTTATTACAAATCTGGCTGCCTTCAAAGGTACGGTCATGTGAAGGAGGAGGTACAGCTTTGTCACTTTAAGGATTTATTCATCAGAAGAAAAGAAAATCTTATGGACCAGATGAAACAACACACGTGTTAGTCTCTTCGTGTTTTTAACGAAATCTAACCCAACAGTGAGGCAGTGCTTAAAATGTATGTACAGAGAAACTGCAACCCCCCCCCAGAGTGACATCTAATGCTCTACAGGTATCAGATGCCAAAAATCAGTGACAGAACAAGCTTGCAAAAAAAATGGGCAAAAATGGTTTGCTTAGAAAAAAAACCCTTCCTCTAAAAACAAAATGGCAGCTCAGCTTCAGTGTGTCACTAAATTTTAAGGGCCTGAAAAAGGTACAGTGATCATTAACCATAAAATAGTTAGGGATACTTTCTTTTTACACATCTGTAAAAAAATCTGATGTCCTCTTTAAATAAACCAAGCCTGTTATCGTTTGGATGAAAATGACCTGCAAGGTTTCAGCAGCAAGGTTGAGGTCCAAAACGCCATCAGATGACTGAGCGAGCAGGTCCACGAACTTCTTTGTTAACAGGCCCAAAGAGGTGTCATACCGAGTCTTCTCTGGTGGAGACTTAGGTGCTGAGGACAGACAAAAAAAAAACATTAATTTAAGTCTTTGAAGCATTTGTTTAAAAAGAAAAATTATCAATTCTATTACAAGACCCAAGACTTCCCCAGCTAACAGAAAGTTCCCCAAGCAGCAGCTGTCGGACATTTTAAGGCAAAAATATATATTTTTCAATTCTTTATCACACAAACTCACTATAATTTCCACTTTCATATGACAACACAACAATAAACCCCGAGGGGAGAATTGTTCATTATGGAATTTGTGTTAGTAGGAGGGGCATAATTTTTGTTCTTTAGCCAACATCGGGAAAACTGAAACTGAGCTTTTTTCCAATCACAAGATATGGAAAGGAAATGACCAGCTGGGTGTGAACACAGGCCAAGCCATGGATACAAGCTGACTTACAATGATCGACAAGTGAAAGTAGTTTAGGCAAGGCAAGGCAAGGCAAGTTTATTTGTATAGCACATTTTCAGGTACAAGACAATTCAAAGTGCTTTACATAAA
>JBBDHI010000006.1:17772454-17798959 GCA_037177115.1 Craterocephalus stercusmuscarum | reverse complement strand
CCCCCCCACAGAGCCCCAACACAGAGAGCACAAACAGAGACGACGAAAAGAGTGCCAGCAGAAAACATCAAACCAAAAAGGAAGAGAGTTTAAAAATCAAACCGAGCATAAGTACACTCTGTATAAGAAAAAACGACAGAAATAATAGCTTTCAACTGTTTGAGAACTTTCACAACATCAAAAATAGTTGTCATCTCCTATTAAACTCTTAATATATTTTGTGTTTGGATGTGGTGCATCCATACGGTGACATTAGCGGTACAATCATTATTCAGCAAACTGAAAAATATCCACTAAATGACACAAAAAAGGCTCACGTATATGATCATAAATCAGTGAAAAGTCCTACAAAGCTCAGCATGTAGACTGCAGAAAAATGGGTTACTCAGGAAAAACAAAAATGAAACCATTTCACATTAATATACAGTGTTGGATGATGCTCATCATATCCCATTCAGAGGCATAAAGCTAAATGAGTTTGGCCGTCTGCAGGAGGGAGAAATGCTGAAAAGATTCAGAGAACAAGAAGCACCAACACACTCCTTATCAGCCGAGATGTGCAAAAATATTTACAATTATTCAGTTAGTCTAAATAATGAACTAAGTAAAGCAATCGGGACACAACTCACTATTTTTATCAATTTCACCTCTGATCATATTACACTGTAGTCCTGAACAGGTCAGATGTGGGTGAAACTCATGCAACACAAATTCATCCCCTTTGCCTTGTAGTTCTCTCTGTTGGTCACATTTCAGCATGCATGGCCGAACTGACAGACTCTAGTGAGGCCTCTAGATGAGGAGTTTGTACAGAAATAAGGAGTTTGTCAGCCACTGGGATCAATACACCCTGGAACACCAGCACATGGCTCTCTTGGTGCTGTGTCGTACTTAATGAACTACAGAAACAGAGACACAGTGGATAATTATCTCTGAGAGGAGGCATTCACGTAGCCATGGTCCATCTGGTTGCAGAGCACATGTGAATTATTTCTCTCCTGTCCACTTAAAGAATCAACAAGCCATTGTTTTGCTGTGCTACTGTATGCAGCCTTCTTCCTTTACAAAATAAAATACTCATCTTTTAAATGTCACCACATATATTTTGGCCCAAACCTGCAGAAAGATCTGCGTTTTGGTGCTTTAGCTATAATCCTGTCTGGTGCTCTGTGCAGGATGTTAGGTCTCCTCCCCATGCTCATTCAAGTTTTACACTTACACCACAAGGTGGCTCCTGATCCATTTCTGGTATCGGCCTGGATTCCAGTTAACGTGAATGCAAATGGATTTGTACTGATGAGAGATTACCAGGTGAAAACAGACACGGAGTTCAACAGCTTTCTCTTATTAGCATGATAAGCCTTTTCTTTTTGGACACTGCACTGCTATGAGCAACATCTCTGTCTAAAGCTTTTGACCTAATTTACAAATACGTTGCGGGGGAGCCCCGCCACTATAACAAAAGGTCACATTTATGACCTTTGCCTGCGTACGTGACGATGCCATCAAGCGATGCGTGGTGCGGAACGATCGTTGGTGAGGGTCCTTTTGAGCTTGACCCCCTTGCGGATGGCCAGCAGCATGTTCCCCTCCTCCTCTTCTCTGGCCTCCTCTCCTCCTCCCTGGAGCTGCTGGGCCAGCTGGTTGGGCAGGGGTAAAGTAGGGGGGTTGGTGGATGCCTGACCGCTCCAGGACACCACAGGCAGTGTGCCTGCATCCTCAGGTCCTGCAGACGTTGGAGAATCTGGGCTTCTCTCTCCTCCTCCAACATCCTCTGCACTCTTGCTTCCATTAACTGCTCCTGGCACATCAGGCACTGTGGGAATTTTTACGGGCACGACGGGGGTGCGGATAGGAATGGGGCCTGAACCCACAGAGCCACATCGACGGGCAGAAGGTTTCGAAGAGGGCGTACGACGGATTGTAGCAACCCCAGGGGTGACAATAACCGGACCATGGCCTATAGAACAGGAACAGAGGCAGTATGGGAGCTGGAATCAGGATCAAATATGAACATGAACTTGTAATGATAAAAACTAATGCTAAGAATATTATTGATGAAGTCTGAACAATGTACCTGGAGTTGGAGGATAAGACCCAGTTGTAACTGATTGATAAGCTCCTGTGTGGATTGGAGTGGAGGGATAGGCCCCTGCATGGTAGGGCCCTTGTCCTGGATAAGGAGCCTGTGTGCTGGGCAGACCTGCAGTGGAGGCCGGCCGCTTGGTTTGGAACATGCGTCTGTAGGACTGACTGATGTCACTGTTTCTGGGGATGGTGGAGGACTTGTCAAAGTCAGACTGCTGTTGCTGCTGCTGCTCAGGCTCCTGGTCCCCAGCCATAGAGAAATAGTCGAAGTCTGATACTAAAAAAAATATTTAAGGAGATTAAAAATGATGAAAGACTAAAAGAAAACAAATGCTTGCAGTAAACTTTGCCACCTTGTGACGGTATCGTGTCTTCAGAGCAGCAGGGTGTGTTAGTCTGAGTACTGTAGCCGCTGGAGCACTGGATGGAGTCTCTACTAGACCTCTGGGTGTCCAGTTCCAGACCTCTGGATAAGGCCAGAGCCAGTTCATCATGGGCCTCAATATCACCGGCCTGGAGAAAAGCAGATACAATCATCCAAGAAAGGAAAAAAAAAAACAGATTTCTGACTGAATGAAACCAGGTACAATAGATTAAAACCATTAAAGTCATTAGGTGCAACCCATTAGAGCCATTAAATGGGACCATTAATAGTAGGAGGCTATTAACATCCTCTACATGCCATAACTGCAAAAACATCAGCCTGCTACAGGGTCAGTGCGAGGTTCACATAAACAGATGGCATTACATGTAAAGTGACCTGTGTTTGTAAGCCTTATCAATTACTGGCAAGAAACTTGTAACTTCATCACTGGACAATTGTGTAGTTGTAGTTTCAGCAACACACTGCCAAGTTTTCAAGTTTAAAGTTGCCAGATGAAAAGCATATAAAAGGAGAAAAATGCCTCAAATCATATGTTCTTCCTGGATGACTAACGGCAAAACGAGCAAAACAGAGTTGAGTATCTCATGAGAACAGCACATTACAGATGTAAAACAGAAATGTCTAAAAGAAGAAGACGTATAACACGGAGAGCTCTTACTGTGCATAGTTCAGTCACTCAGTAACATATTTCTGTTACTAGGAGCTGAAACAGTGAATGAATAACTGTCTAACAAACTGACTGACATGCTTGGTTAATTACCCCACACATCTCACTCTGTAACTTAGTTCACATTTTTTAAAAAAGAGCTAAAGCACATGCTGGAGAGAGCACAAGACTAAACTGACCTTCAGAGGTGCAGGTATGATTCTGTTTGGCCCATCTGATTGGCTCAGTGCTTGTAAGTCAGCTGGAGATGTTGCTGATGTCGAGGCCTGGCCTGCTGGGGGACTGCTGCTGCTCTTCATGCTCCCATTACTGTCCACCACAGCTGGAGTCTCCTTGTCTTTTTTCTTCCTCAACGTGTTGACCATAGGCTGGTCATAAGGCCCTGGCTTTGCCCAGTCCTGTAAATAATGATGTTTATTGTTGATTTCTTATGTTTCTCTGGTGTGATCTTCATGAGGGTAAAAAATCTCTCTCTCTTCATTATAATTCTAAACATGGAAGATTCTCTTTCAATGTAAAAGAAAACTACTGAGCTAAAGTGTTTGATGTATTGGGAAATGAGCTGTGGTAAAGGAAAACAGACATCGATCATCAAGTCTGAGGAGATGAACAAACCTTCCAGCTGGGAACTCGTGATGAAGGCACCATGGGGGACCCCAGTGTGCAGTAGTGGGGGTAGTCTGGCAGTAAGGCTGAGGTGGGACGAGACCATGAGCGAGTAGGGCAGGAGGTGGAGGTGGAGGATGAGGAGGAGAGAGGGAAGAAGGGAAAGGCAGTGCCGGACACTGAGCCCAAACTGCCCCCATTGGTATGCAGGTATGGGGAAGTGGCTGGGCTGTAATGGTCGAAACCATTGGACAGCTGGTTGTAAGCATGTAAGCAGACAAACAAAACAAACAAAAAAATTAATGGGATAAAATATTTAAATGATGAACTGTGGGAAAATGAAAAACCAAAACATAACACATAACTAAGGATAAATCACTGAAAGGAACACAAATAATGGTACCCACGTACGTCAAAACAGAACACAAGAAATGGCTGCAAATGTTGAACTGAATAAAAAAAAGATGGAACTGATGCGGCATGTTTAGGGAAGTTTGGTGGCTCCTTGGGTCCTTTTCACATTTGTGATTCAACTAAAATGAATACCCGGTGCAGAGAAGTTTCAGTGTGAGTAAAATGCTGACGGGATTAATTGCAGGAGAGTTTTCACCTTGTCAGTAGTGTGCTGTGGTGCAGTAGCAGCAGCGAGAGGAGAGGGGGAGCTGCAGTCATTGTGAAGCTGCCCAGTCTCTGACATCTCAGAGGAGCCGGAACTGGGACAGAGCTGGGACAGAGAGGACAGCAGCAGCAGCAGGCAGCCAAACGAGAGCAGAGAGACAAAAAAGGGAGGGGGGAGATGGAGGTTGAGACAGATAGACAAGTTCAGAAAAAAAGAGTTAAAAAACAGACGTTAGCATGTAGACGGAGAAAAGTGGAGAGGGATGCGTTTGTTAGACAGCAGAAGCATCTTTCTCAGCAGTGAGTGAGAATCTCAGCCGTGTGACTCCAGAGAGAAGAGTCAGTCCGGCTTTATTTGCATGAACAGCAGAGGTTTGTTAGGTTTAGGCGTTGCTAAGGAGGAAGTTCCTATTTGTAATCTAAACAGTATCTCCACAAATGTATGATATTAAATAATAAAATATCAAATGCAGCTTTGGTTATTTTACTAATGTTTCATCATGTTTTTCTTGCCACGCTTCAGAAGTAGATCAGAGGTTGGAATCAGTAATGGCTTGTTATCCTGTGAAGAAGTGGGGGATTAAAAACAGATGAAAATCAAAATCCATAAGAATAAGTAACAAGGATATCCTCGTTCAAACATCAGCTACTGTAACTACAGCCAGAATGAGGTAATGAGAGGCCTGCTTCCCAGGGCTCTACTGTAAATGGGTCGGGGATAGGATTGCCAAACCACCTTCAGTGCATCATAAAAACTTGGAGCCTAACTATACCAGTGTGTTCTGGGCTGTGGGGAACACTGGTTGCTGGCGTGCACGTCAACGTCAACTACTGCTGCTGCTCTCATGGTTTGATTGCAAACCACAAACCCCACACAGACAATCTCCTGGGCTATCTGACTGACTATCATCTCACAGCCGTTGTCAGATGGTTGGATTAAACTGACAGAATGAGACCTGCTGATAGAGACATATTCCAAATTAATGTGAAAAACACCAGTGACAATCTAACATATAATTTTACTAGGATTCATTGCATGAAAATACAACAGAAACTAAGATCAGGCCTGGAGGTTTAGCCAAACCACAGTCTGTCACAGTGGTCGACTTTTTAATAGCAGGATGGGCCTGACCTGTTTTGCCCTGGGGTGGAAAGGAGGCAGACTAATTTCCTCCTCATTTATGCTAAAATAATAGCAATAAAATGACCTCACCGCGATCACACACTAACTGCTGCCAGATAAGTGTCTGTCTCAGGGAGACTGAATCTCACTTGGGAAAATTATGGATGAGTGTGGGTATCAGTGGGCTTTTTTTCTTACCTTTGTTTCAGCTGGCATTGGTGAGGACGATTTAGACGATGTGTTTTGGTCTTGTGATGAAGAAATGAAGCCCGAGTCGTGGGAAGAGATGCTGGAGAGCCGAGCTGGGGCCTGCTGGGGTAATGTGGAGCTGCGATATCGATGGCGAGGGTGATGGTGGTGGAAGAGGTGGTGTGAGGAAGAGGAGGAAGAAGAGGAGGAAGGAGAATGAGAGTGAGAGCCACTGGATCCCCTGGAGTCACTACTGTTAACGCTGTTCAGACTACTGTGAAAGGGCAAGAAGCCAGGAATGAGGGGAGGACCAGATAAAGAAGATTGGCAGTAACAGGGAGGGGAAAGAGAATCAAGTCCACCACAAGTTATGGATTTAAGAGGGAATGTTACAAGGAGATAAAAAAAACAATAAAAAAAACAGGAGATAATAGAAAAGATATGGAAAGCAGAGGATCGGGGGAATGTGGAGGAGACAGGGTGGAAAACAATTAAACAAGCAGACCAAGATGCAACGAGCAGTGACTGAAGCCAGTCCCCCAAAACATACATGAGGGGTGTACATCACACTGCTAATATCTACAGACAGGAAATGACCAATTTCATGCCTCTGAATTCACACGTTAACACTTAAAAAAATCGAAATAAAAGTAACACTAAAACTGATCTAATTATTGTTAGAATACATACAATGGGTTAAAAAAGAAGGCAAAAATATAAGGCTGGCTTATGATGCTGGTGCTGGAGAATAAGGAGCAAGTATTCACTGAATAAATGGATGCGTATAATAAACAAATAAAAAAACACACAAATGTGTGCATTCAGCCCACACATTTACATAACTGTGAAAAACTAAAACCGCCAACCCTTTCTTTCATAAAAGTCAGCATATAAAATGTTAAGGTCTGCTTTTAGAAAAATGTAGCCCTTAATTAGAACAATAAATAGAAAAGGTTAACTCTACCATTCATTGTTCTGTAACATTGTACAAGTAATTCAACTAGTGACCATCAGTTAGTGAAGAATGATTCCTCATTGAAAATCATAAACATTATCTGCAGATTTTAGAGGATTAAAGCAAAACCTCTCCACAGGTCACTGAAAAATAACACGACTGAATTACATTTTTTAGCTTCACTAAAGCAACACAGTAGCAAACATGTTGCAGCTTTGTTGTACTATATACTGCATGTGTGTGTGTGTGTACTCTTTTAAGGTAAGGGTAACTTTACTGATACTAGAAGGTTTATTGTTTAACAGTAACATTTTTTCATGTTAATGCTATTAACATTAACTATTGCATTAGCTATTGCCCTTGAAAACCTTTAATTAAATAAAACTTTTGAGTGTTTCTTAAAATTAAATTCAACTTGAACCGACATTTGAAGCTTTTGGAAGTTAGGTTTCACAACAGCAGCTGCACAACAAAGCTTTGCATGATCAAATGAGAATAAATAGGATCAGCTGTCTTGTTTTGACCTGAAATTGTTGCTTTATTTTCTTTTGGCAAGACTGTATCAAAGATTTGATACAATTATTCTCACAATGACGACTGTGTTAAAATGCATCTTGCGACATTCCAACAGGACAGATGCAAAGCACAAAACCAGACAGCAGAATTCTGCTTTAAAACCAAAGTGGCTTGGATGACAAAAAAAACAACAAAAAACAAAATCGACAAACAAAAAGCAGCGAGGACAGAGTGAAGAAGACATGATCTGAACATCTTTGGACCAAGCAGTGTTCTAATGGTGATATCTATCTTCTTAAGTCATTGGTCCTCCACAGAATTTGTCTGTCACCAAATCAGATTTTTTCAAAACATTTTTGTGCTAAAATAAAAGATGACACTATAGAAACTATAGAAAAACCATTCCACGTCTTATTGACCACTAGGTGGTAGACACGATTTAAGCAAGTTAGTTATCAGTCCGTGGTGAAGATCCAAACTTATCAATAAGGTTAAGATGATAAGATTAAATTCATAACATTTTATTTGTAGATGTTACTTCATCCTATGTGTCAAAATGTAAATGCCTGATAATACTTTAAACATCTAACAGAAAAACTCTCCATAGAGTTTCATCTGCTTTTCAGCTCTTGGAGGCTTGTGACCATTTTAAGTAGAGTAATTTGATTTGGCATCATTTTCAAGCAGATTGTGGAAGATTTAATGGGTACAGAAGGTAAATGCGGGCTTGATAAACAGAGCCTTTCTTTTACTTACTTGAAAACATGAGGTTTGTAATTGGCCGCATGAGCTTACCTGCACATGCTAGACTTCCTGGACATGGTGGTACTAGGCGATGAGGGCGGTGTTTGATAAGACCAACCATAGTCTGAGCCCTTCAGATCCGAGATCACCTGAAAGAGAGGAAAATATTAATCATGATTATGTATGACAGGAGGAGAGGCAGTACATGACTGGAAGGTAGTGCGAGCCATTAAATGAACTCAAAGATAATATCTCGGTGTCAGATTGTTTTAACTTTTGGCTTTTTTCCTCACCTGTTCACTAGCAGGAGGAAGCTTGTGTGGTTCAGAGGTCAGTGCTTTGAGGTCTTCAGAGATTGTCTGGAGGTGGGTAACCTCTCCCAACATAGAAATCTCCTCATCCTAAACAAATAAAAGATGTGTAGCAAAAATGTAGACAAATACCAACAGAGTCTTGAGTAGTAAAATGTTGTGAACTGAAAAATTTATGTTAACAAGGAAACCCGATGCCATTTTATGGCAGGATAAAGGTCTGAGGATGAATAAAAATGTGCAAAAACACATGAACAAGAAGCAAAGAGATTGCAGTTTTCTTCCCTTCTGTACTCACCACAACAGGCCGCAGCATGGCTACAAAGGAGCAAAACCTCTGCCTTTCCTCTATCAAAGCCTTCCTCAAGGCCTGTTTCTCCGTCTCTTCCAGGAGAATGTATTTATCACTGACATCCTGCATTGCACTGTCCAACTGGGGCTGGATATCACCGCGGCCTTGGAAACCAAATGGACACAAACATGTAGAAAAACTGCGGCATATCTTTCAGTATGTGCAAAGCACAATGACCAACTAGCAATTTGCAGTTTTAGACATGAAAGGACAACATTCCATATAAATTTGAACACTAGATCAAAATAACAACACTCTACATTTATTTCTCTACACAAATATTAAAACTATGTATGACACAGTAACATGCATAAAAAAATCACAAACATGCCTCTATAGCAATGAATAAGCATTTAATGAAACTCTTTCATGGGTGTTGACTTGCATTACTTCTCAGCATGTTATCTTCCCATTGTGGACAGTGCGATCATCAGTGCTGCCATTTAAATGTCTTCACTACTTTTACTATCTCCTAACCATGAAGGGCAACTCTTGCTTCTGAAGTGTTTCCTGTCTCTGGTCAAAAAGGGGCTATGGTCGTCTTTACTTCAGACCAATCTGTTATTTATCAATCTATGATTACAAGACGGTAAAACAAAGCATTTTGACTTTATCTTTCACCTTTTCTATTTTACAAACTTTAATTCATGTGGGTTTCTAGACAGAGGTCATAGAGATTGTGTGTGAGTCAGCTTTTATAATGCCAAGTACCTACAAGACCATCTGGCCTTCATGCTGAGCATGCGTGTGTTTTAATATACATATGTAAATCCAGAGCAGGACATTTACAATCCCAAGGTGATCCTCTTATTCAGCACTGTGTGTGTACCAAGAAAAATGTGTGGCTGTGAGCATTTGTGTGTGTGATTTTAAAAGAGGATACCCTGAGGCCTAATCAGGCCTTCTTGAGTTCTTTAAGGAGGCAGGAAGGCTGGCGACTGCCCATGACTGAATGATATACAGTGGGCCTCAAAGGCATTATCTAACCACTCAAGCTACAGTTACACGCAAACATGTACACACAATTTTAACTTTGATATATCGAGGTTGAGCCCACAGCGAACAACTCTGTAGTCTTTCTGTCTGGTTTTCTGTCTGGACAAAGATAAACTGGCGTCTTTTGTTGACATTTGTTGTAAGGCCCTTCACCATGCAAATCAATGATAAAGAAACAAAGAGTTACACAGGCAAATCATCCTTATGTCCTCAAATGTATATCAGCACAGACTTGCCTATATGTTACTCATGAGATAGAAAGAGAAGTTATACATCTTCATCTCTAGATTAGTCTGCTGGAATATAATAAAAACGTTTGGATGCCTATATATAGAAACTAGTACATTAAAACGACAAATGAAATCATTATGGAGCAGTTTGAGAAAATTCAGTTTCCATATGTGAAGAGAATGCATTTACCCAACTTGGAGGAGTGAGTTCAATGTTGGACTCGCAAGAATGCGAGTTATGCAAGCCTTTATGACAGCTCCCACTATATTACATTATACAGAGTGTGATGAAGTAAATTGACTGTAGCCTTACTGGGACGCACCATTGCAGCATATACTACTGGATCCAGTGGGAACTTTTGGAGTAGTCTGATGAAAAATCATATTGAGCTTGTGAGGAGCTGGCTGGATGACTGAATCTGAAAATGGTACAACAGGCCTTACTCATTAGCCTCCTTTCCACAGCAGGACCAAACTCATTAGTGATGTCCCTGCAGGCAAAATCTTTTTCCATCGTGTTGCTTTGGAAATTATTTGTAATTTGGGTTGACATTTCAAAGATGCTTCAGTCACTAGTTGTAAACAGATGATATCATTACTGAAAAGTAATACAAACATCATTTATGATGTAAATCAATAAAGTAAAATTGCAGACAGCTGAAACTGCTGAATGTAAACTGTGATAAAAATTCCCTCTACATGAAATAACACAAAGCTCGGAGAGAAGGCAGGCTCAGCTGTACAGGCTGTATGTTTTGAACTTTAAGTCTCTGAGAAAAGCAGCTTTAAAAGACTTTAAGTCAATGATGCTGTGGTGCCTGGTTGAAAGCACAATGAATTCTAGGTTTGCCCACTAATTCAGACACTGGGAATCAGTTTTTTTAACAAAACCAAAGTGGTATTGGAAAGGCACTGCGGTAAGTTGAGGTACTTTTAGACAGATGGAAAGCCAAATATTTTCTTTGTTGCTGTTTTTGTGGAGCCCATGATGAGCTTGAGCATTTCTTCCACTCATGCTCCAGTTACGTGTTGACCTATTAAGAACCATAAGCTATTTCTAATTATGGCAGCGAGTTGTAATCTACTACTTACATGCGAGACGACTGATTTTATGCAGACGAATTAATCATTCTTTTTAAAGTGAATCATATCTATGACAGTTCCAATCATGATAAGTCATGTAATGAAATATATATGCTTGATTTGAACCACAAACCACAATTACCGAGTTGATGTAAAAGATATAATTGCAGTACTGGAGAGCGTTTCATACATGTGAAAGGACGCCAGTATGCTGAGACAATGCAGGCGCATCCTGACAGGAAATTTGAACTTGTGGTAAAGAAACGGGTTGTTAGTACCGAGTCTGAGCTTCTGTGATGTTACAACTTTGTATATGCTATGGATTCTTCCATGGTTTCTCCACATTCCTGATCTCTATGCTACAAACTTTCAACCACATGTAAACACTAAAGTTCATTGAAGATCTGTTTTCAGTGTCTGCACTGTAAACAATTCCACAAATGTCTCCCAGCATTCAGTCTTTACAAACAACCACTTGTGTTTATGCTGGACTTAATACATTACTCATACAGTTTTACAACTTCAGGATGACATGTGAAAATACCTGTAACAAGAGCATTTTACATGAAATTTATCATATAGGTGACTTTCTGTCCAATTTGTTTGAAAAGGAGAAGGCAGAGCATCAAGTTGAAAAAATTAAAAAGGAGAGTAATATGAGGAGTAAGGAGGAGTAAGATACTTTAATCAGGTGTTAAATTCTAAACTGCAGATATTCAGCAGATTATTACTTACAAACTGTCCTATGAGCACAGCATGGTTACACAAATTATGGTAACGCAAAACCCAAGATTTAATAGCTGGACTTTAAATGTACTATATACTAATTCGAAGTTTTCACTTGAGGGGCTGAAGTGGCCCCTCAGGCTGCGCACATGTAAATTCATGTGAAAACACAAATAAGATTAACTGCTCCAGCTTTCACATGGCCAGTGATTAAATTACAGTGCAATTACAGGCTGTTTTTTAGTGCTTCTAAGGTCTCGGGTCAGAAAAACACCCTCACAAGACAGATATCAAACATCAGATTATGACTAGCCAACATAAGCACGCAGATGGTGCGTTATATCTGTGAAAAAGTCTAAGCAGCTTGTTTGAATCTGTCGTTTTATATTTAATTCAACCATTTGTGTGAACCAAGATGGAGACACTACACGTTAAACAAAAATACTTTCCAAAGAACATTACATGGACTTAGTCATCTTTGAGGCAGCTTACAATTATTTTTGGGTAGCATGTTGCTCAAGCAGTTATCATTGTCACCTCACAATGACAAAGTGGCTTGTAGAACCATAAAGCAGGGATTTTGCTTGTTCTCCATGTGTCTGCTTGCATTTTCTTGGGGTGTCAGGCTTCCTCACACAACACAAAGACATTTTGCTCCGTAAATCAATGGTTGTAAATCTGCTGCAGGTAAAAATGTTAGCGTGCATGGTCTGTCTCTGTGCTGTCCCTGTATTCGCCTTCCCTTCCCCAATAGTTCATGGAGTCGACTCCGGGCCCCTGTGACGCTGGTCAGTGTGAAGAATAAATAGAAATTGGATGGATGGATGGATGGATAGATAACTTTCCTTCCTGCCAGGAACAGTATAAATTGCTTGGTTCCAGTGGGAGGTGTAATTCTGCAGATAAACACATCATGATACACTCCCAGATGCCGTGGTTATACTATGGCCAAAAATATGCCTACAATTTAAAGAGTTACTTAATCATCAGCTCAGAGCCTGGCTCCACCCAATATATTATTTTAAAAAATGTCAAAACCTGAAAAAGTGGCTGAACTGGCTTCTGAGAATAAGAGTAGAGAGAAGGGGCAATGTGCAAGGTGCTGCCTCGCACCATCTTATCTTCTCTGCAAAAAAAAAAAAAAAATAGTGAAGGCACCTGTAATAGAATGTTTTAAGTGGAAGACCATTCCTCTTACAGTATGCAATCCCCTGCAGTAGACGTTTGTGTGGTGGAGGGCCATAGAAATATATCTATCTATGCATTCCTCCAGCAATGTCAGAAATTGAGGATATGCAAGCCAACACTAGAGCTGAAGAAGCTTTTGAGTAGCATAATTCTAGCTTGAAAGGAAGATTGGTATTCTGGTGGTGGCTTTATTTCTGTTAAAAGCTTAAGTTCAAGGGTTGATGAGTTCTTGTCAGCTCAGTCACAAGGTTTTGATTATAACTGCAGACACTAAATGCAATGGTTCATTAAGAGAAAAAAGGACATTGGAACAGAAGAAAGTACAACATATGAACCACGGCTTTCTGTACTCAGAAGTATGAAGTTACAGAACAAAGATTCAATATGATTAATTGAAATAATTTACAGAATTTCAAGTAATTCCTGTAATTACAGTAGCAGTAACAATGATATGGAGGATATCTGAATATGCTACGATTCAATAGCCCAATTTAAGCAGTAATATATGTATGAAACTCAATGCGTACAGTAGCTACTTCACAATTTATAAACAAAAGTGAGACTACTCCAGAAACCGACTTACCTAGATTATCAGCTGCAGCGCAGCATAAGATGAAGGATGCAGTAAAAAAAAAATAAAAAAGGGAATAAAAAGAGGAAAAAGATCGGTGTCAACTAAAGGCTGATTGCACTAAACTCTAACCATGCTTTAAATTTGCAGATCTGGGTGTCTACTGAATCTCAAAGAAATTGGAAAGCTAAAGGCAAATCACTGATATCACTGTCCAACCTTTCCCTCCACTTCTTAAAAAATACTGATGCAGATGGTGGATTACTTTATGTTCTTCGGACAGAATTTCTGCTGGTTTATTAGGATCAGTAAAAAGTTTATGTGTTGGTTCATCTGTCTCTGAGATAAAAACACTAGCAATGACTAATGACTACAGTTTCCTTTTTCAAAGGGAGGAAGTCCTGCTAGTCAGTGAACTAAAAGTCTTCATAAGTTATGTTTACCAAACAAATGTTGCGTTTGCGTAGCAAAGTTAAATCTTGAGCTCAGTTTGCAAAGTCACTGAATTTTCTGCACATCTCTTATGTCTCTTCTGCCCCCAAACATTTCTTAATTTTAATAGTTAAAATCATACAAATAAAACCCCACTTCAAAATACTAAAGGGATGTACACCATGAATATTTTTCATCTAAGTAGGAGAATGTGTGTGTAGATCCTCAGCCAAGAGAACAGCAGAGGGGAAAAGCCCTTGCCCTGTTTACCAAGTAAGGCAATGTTTAGCTTTACTAGATCTGCACAACTCACTAATACACAGTCATCCAATGAAAAACTCATTTGTACAATTCTGACATGTTAAAAGGCACTTGGCTTCTGCAATCAAATACGAATTCTTTTTTGTTTACAAAGAAATGACTGAAACCTGGACGATAATTTAAACAAAACTAGCTGAGGTATGGGCTACTTTTTTTCTTCTACCGTCCTGTAAACTACTGCTAAACAGCTGCTAGACAAAATACTTAAAGAAGATAAATCATTTCACAATTCCCTAAAAGGTCAATGGAAAAAAACTATCTCAGTTTTGGCAAAGAATATGAGTAACAAAGCATAAATGGCAAAATGAGCAACTCAATATCAACAACCTTTTTTACTTGACTGTTATAGAAAACACAAGCGATCTCTCAGTGTGAGGGATATAAAATATATACAAGCTGTATGCCTCTAGACAGCATGAAGTTAGCTGAGAGCAAAAGCATTTCACCTGTTGGTTTACTAACGAACTTTTCAAAAATGCTTTAGACTGATACATTCCAGAGAGTACAATACTCCATGTGTTTAAAGAGTAGTAGGTTTTTATGACGGCATAATAAAGATATAAAGTCAGTGAATATGGTGAGTGATGCTCATCTACTTTTCATACTCAAGTCAAAATTTGACTTAAAATAATTATTGGGGAGATAGTCAGATTGTTAGTAAAGACTTGGCTTCCATCAATGACAGATTCTAGTAATATACTTTGCTGGGTTTTTGGTCAATTCACCAAGGCTCCAAAAATTGTTTTCTCTTTTTTTTGTTTACCTTTCTTTGCCTTTTTCTGAAGCTTCAGCGTGTCTGATGACTTCTTCTTAATTTCCTGTCGAGCTCTTTTGTACTCTGTTTAAAATAGGCAAGGTAAATAAGGTCAACCAAGTGGTTAAAAGTAATTCAATACAGTCTAACAAACTGAAAATAAAACGGTAGGACAAAGTAATAAACAGAAATACTGTGACAACAGAACTATTACTCTGTTTAATTTGGTGCCTAATTTAGTCAAACACAAAGTGAATAGAGGTAATGAAATAAGAAAAGTAGGACTACACTGCCTGACAGGATTTGTGTATGATTATACTTGTTTATCCCACCTTTTGCATGGTCCTTGTCCAAAATGTTAACACCTCGTTTCCACTCCTCCATCTGTTCCTGAAGCGGGTTGATTAGACCCTCCAAGAAGCACCTGTAAAAACAGCAGGTTGTTCACTTGTGGCCAGTTTCAAGGTGAATCTGACGAAACCATTTGCATTTAGTGTTTGGACAGATGCACAGTTTTGTTCTTCAGGATCTCTGGGAATCAATCTTAGATAAGATAAAGCTATCTCAATGAAAGGGCTCGGTCTCTGTTTTGATGGGAATAAAGTGACATTTTTATTAAAAAATACAAGTGCAGGAAAATAAGTCCTTTTAATTAGCAGCACAGGCGTACATCTTTCATCCAAATGAACCAGGAAGCAGGCTGTTGGACTTGTAAAACTTACAAAACATCAAGTCTAGTTTGTTTATTCGGCGTATAATCTTGTGTCAATCATTAACACGCACAGAGTGAGGGGGTGGGGGGTTACAGACTGTGAGAAAAGAAAGTCTGTCTGTGTGTGATTGTGTATCACATGAGGAAGTAAGAAGCCTGTGCAGTTACTTCTGTCAATCATTACCCAACTCTGTATGTCTTCCAAGACGTGTTTGTGTGTTTCAGTGGCTGTGTGTGAGAGGTGGACAGCTGCAGTGTCGGTGCATGAAACTAAAATTAGACTACTCCCTCTTCCAGACATCGCCACAAAGTGTGTGTCAGTGGGTGGCTGGTGATCGCAGCCCTTAAGTGCACAGCCCCTGCTATGGAGATCCAAATGGAATCTGTGCTGAAATGCCAAGTGAAATTAAAGAGCCCCTTGTCTATAATGTGTGTGTACAACAGAGTTATGGTGTGTGCGTCTTTACTGAGACATTATAGATGCATGTGCTGCCAGACCCATCGTCTCTTTTCAAGCATTCCACAACAAGGGGCAGGATCACCCACACACCCAAAATGTCAGCTCATGGAGGGTTTGCTAAGGCAACAATTCAACTATAAACTGTTTTGTTGGTGCTGGACTGCAAGTAGAGCAGCGTGGGCAAGAGAACATTAAATGTGTAATATTCCTTACATGGAGAACTGTTTGAGTTTAGCCTCAATGCTGCGATGTCTCAAACACATCCTGGTCAATGCTGATCCAATGTCTCGAGTGCCACCTGGAAAATATAAGAAAGAGACAGAAAACATAAATCAGAAGCAAACTTAGAAGTCAGTGGACATGAAGCTCTAAAGACATCTGTGGTCAAACTATTCCATGAAAAAAAAAAAATTTAACTGAGAACCAAAAAACAGCAGCACATGGATAAAAGCAGCAAAATCCAGAAAGTTTGTAACAAACTTTTTCTTTCACAGTTTCACCAACTCTGATTTTCTGATTCATAAGCAGTGCTTAGATGGTTGGATTTCTACAGCTAAAATAGATATTTGAACACCCTATATATTTATTACCTGAAAAGACTTTGAAAAGATGCATCTGCATGCACTGATATGAATACATTGCCTTATTTCCCAGAAGCACAAAAAGGCCTTTGGTATTTATGGTCGAGTCAGTGGGCTGGTGATGCTGTTTGACAAATTGACCTCCTTCAAAACTGGAAAAACCTTTAAAAAACAATCTGCTGTATTTCTACCACAGATTACAGTTCTGCTGTTGTCTGTGATGGGACATTGGAACTGGAACCTGGTGTTCATTCTTGGCCTTTGTGCTGGTTTCTTCTACAAAGCTTCACTAATTACAATAAGGATCTGAAGCTGTCAGATCAAATTATTGTCTAATTTGCTAGTTTCTCTGTTTCATCACTGTATTTGTGTGTGTAATGTCAAAAGACACATTTAAGTCTTTTAGTGCATTATTAGGGAGCAGAGATAATTAATACCCTTTAAGACTTATTTTGACATTATGCTCTATGGATCAGAGACAAAGATACTGTGTGTGTATGTGTGCGTGTTTGTGTTTGAGAGAGTTTGAGTATGGCAGTGATAATCGGATGTAGAGTGTAAAATACCCTCCAACAGAGCAAACCATTCTGCTGTCAGCATTGTCCTTACTGCATGCAGAGATACACGCAGAGCTGCCACTCACTCACAGCCACTCACCCTCTGATCTACAACACACATTCAGAAACAGCCGCCTTTGACTCTGAGGCAGGACAACACATCTGCTAAAGGATGTTGATTTGGCCTCTTACATTAACACAAAAGTAAGGACAGGAATCCAAAATACCAGCTTTAAACTGTTTAATGCATTTTGGGCTCCTGAACATAATGTGTTACACTGCGTTATTGTTTGTTTGATTTTTTTTCACAAACTGTGAATGAACAGAGACTGTTGTTATGAAACTATATAGAAAAAAACCCTAAAAACAAAACAAAAAAATCACGAATCTAGTTGAAGAGCAGAGTTTTAGACAAACGGTCTTATGAAACACTAGTCAAGCTGTTTTTGACGGCTGAAAGAATTTCAAAACAAGGCGAACCAGACAAAGATTGTGGCTTAAAGTCTATTAACCATTCCAGATGGCAAATTTCTATGTGTGTTAAAACTATGAATAATATCCTCTCAGTCCCACTGAGCGCAGTGCAATTCCAATATTTGCCCTTTACCCATTCATTCCTCCTTTTAGCGCGCTTGTTTTAACAGAGGGAGTGGCCATTATAGAAACCTCTCTGTTATACATCACCATAATGCCCATTCATTCCTGCGTTGACATTTTAAGTCATCATATCCATCCATCTGTGCACATCTCCCTTACTGTGACTGCGTGTCATTTTAGTGGGTGTGGTTCACTGATGTCTAACTGCCAGCGACCACACACCCAAAAAGAGAGGAGTTAGTTTTTAATTATAAATTTGCTGAAGCTGTTAAGGGAAGTGTTTAGTTTCAGCTGATTATAAATTTGACCCAAAACCCCCCCACAGACAGACTTGGTGGAAATCACTTCATCACCATTAGAAGAAATCCCAGAACTGTTAGTTGTTCTTTTATAGCAATTTGCAGAAGTCAAACAAACATCTCTCATGTTGTGACAAAATCATGTAAAGCTTCCAAAAACTGGGCCACACATGCCAAAGCCCTCAGTTAATTGGACTAATTACAATAATAGTTTTAAAAAAAAGTTCATTCAGCTCCACCGTGGGAGCAACTAACATCTCATATTTTCTGTCAATGTTTTCTTTCTCTCACAGTGGGTAGCTAGCCTGTGTGGCCTCTGCTTTGTCTGCCAGTTACTATGGCAACTTTATAATATGTAGGTGTTTTGGCTTTGTAAGATTTTGTGCATAATCAACTTTGACTACTTTTTTGTTCATTCTGACGTTATTATATTGTGAGAAATGATTCAATTAATTACAAAACTGATGTCAAACATGTTACCTTTTTATGAAATTACAGATAACATGCAGTCACAAGAGCTGGTAGACGTTAGGTCAGCCAAAAGTAAATATCAAACCAATCTGCCCTGTTTGTGTTAACATTGTTTTGAATAAAGTGGCTGCTAATATGCGACACATCGTCTGCTTTGTCTAGCACTGAGTGACTCTAGAAATAGAAAATAGCTGCAGAGGCAGTTCAAGCTGTCTGTTACACACGCACTGACAAACACTCACAAAAAGCAAGTTTCCATGGTCTCACAAGCAGGATGGACCACTCGTGTTTGTCTGCATAGTGACATAGCTGGCTGTCAGTAGACATAGCTGCTTGGTAACATGCTTACTTGGAAAGCTCATAATTATCCTTGCGCCACTAACCTAACCAGCTGGAAAGAAACACACAGATTATGTGTGAAGCTAGTGGGTAAACTTTGAAGCTCTAACAACTAAGAAAATGAAGTAAAATGAACTAAGAACCATGTAAATGTCTTATGGTGCTCTATTTGGTGCATGGTTTTATCATCTTCCCATTAGCCCACAGAAATACTGTATTCAAAACAAATAGCAGTTGCTAATTCAAGCCTTTTTCTATTGATTAAGCAATGAAGACAGAATTCAAATGAGATGTGTTTGTACTTTATGTGTGTCAGTTATACTAAGAAACCACTCAGTTTTTCAAAACAAAGCTTTTATTGCATAATCTCAGATATCTAATCCCTGTGTCTGAGGTGGAGTAAGACTACTGGGACAGTAGTGGCAGAGGTGATAGTTTTCCCTCTGTATGTGTGTGTGGGGGGGCAATGAGGGTGAGAAAGAGGAAGATAGGATGGAAATTTGATGTGAAGTTGCCAAGTCTGTCCCTGTCCTCAACCCCCTCCCAGACTGTTCCTTGGAATGTCACACTGTGCTGACACAGAGAGTGTGTCTAAATGTGTGTTTTTGCACTTTGTCAGAGAGCGTTGAAAAGAGACGTCTTCAAAAGTCCAGTGAATTAAGAGTTTCTCTGAGTTTATCTACAAATTTATTGGAAACATTTTGTGAAAATACCCAGATTTTAACCAGATTTAACCATAAACCTTTTATAGTTCAAGTATGGCCCAGCACAAAAAAATCCTGCGAGTAGCTACTCTTAATACTCCACTTGAAAGAATCATATAAAAAGTTGCTAAATGACTGTACCAAAGACAACAGGTTGTGCAAAACATCCTTTCCACAGGATGAATGATGGAAGGACAAAGTTCCTTTCTTTGGCTATACTCATACAACAGGATTTATTTTCATGTTGCTGGTAAAATGTGACCCAGTTTGATGGAATCTGAGACCATTCATGGAATGGAATCAATGCAGCCGGAAGCAATATGATACAGGATGGCCCTCTGCTATAAAGAAGCAGTTTTAAATCCACAATAAAAACTAAAGTCTAAAATTTTTTCCCTCAACATGTCTTCTTTAACAGCTGTAGAGACTGCTTATTTTACAATAACAGTCTGTATGCAGAGCCATTTTTCTACTAAATTCACCAAATGTTTGTTGATTTATACAATACTTCTTAGAGTTCTTTAAATTAAAATGTTAATGCCAGAGATTTATATGTGGCTTTTTATTTATCTACTTCTCCACATTAGTGTGTGGGTGCCTTTTCACAGGGATGAACCAAACCCCCCCAAAGACCACTTCATCCTCCTCATTCATGTATAGAGAAAGTCGCCCTTGAAACATGGTGATAACATAACATGAGGCATTTATGGTTGATGAAAGCATTTCTGATTTTTGAAGTGAACCATATTCAAAATCCCAACTTTACAAACCCTTTGACTCTAATATGTTGACAATCTCCAACAAGAACTATGAATCTAGTTTGAAGCAATGCTCAGATTTTTTGTCAAAATACACTCATATACAGTATTTCTAACCAAAACTTTTCAGAAAACAAGCAATGCAAAGAATTACCATCCTAATGGAAACTTACTTGTTAGCTATAAATAACTCATTTAGTGTCTTGCCTAAAGACAAAAAACTCAACAGCAGATACTCTTTTTTTAAATTACTGTAGTCACAAAAATGCACTCCAACAAATCAAGCATGTAACATGAAAAATACATTCATTTGTTTGAAGGAACTAAAAGAAATGTTTTTTCAAACCGATGTCTGCCGGTCCCTGCTACGCTATGGCTGGATGGAGGCAAATCTGATAAGAAGAGATTTACAAGTAATGTAGAGGAAAAGACAGAGGAGTATAGGGAGGGAATTGTCAAAAGGTGAGTATATATTCATCTACATACAAATTCATACAAAAATCTGAATGATGGAAAGGGAAACATAAATGGAGAAAGAGAAAGTTTCCGGCAATAGTTTTTACATGTAGACCAGAGGTTGGCTAGCCACAACCAATCTGTTTGTGGGCACCAGATGGCTGTTGTTAACTTCAGGCCAGTGGTCACACAGATAAGAGGCTGAGGACTAAATGCAGCTGGATACACACACGCACATACATTCTCCCAGATGGATGGAGGTAAGGCGATCCGTTCACCAGTTAATTAAAGATCGGGATAAACATGAAAGCTACCCTAAACAAGCTAAATTTGGAAACCTAGCTGGTTAAGCAGTGAGCTTTCATGTTTTTTCTTCTTCATGATAGTCTTAAATAATTCCTACACATATGCACACTAATATGGAAATTAACATGCAAGTGCAACCCGCATTGCCTTTTTTCTTTCCTGATGGCAGCTGAACAGACAGGGAAGTTGAAGTAGAACTTCCTATTATGTGCAATTCTCAGCAGTGTTGTCCAAATCGTCATACTTCTGGTTTTATTATCCATTACTAGATGCAGCATATACAGTAAACTGGGAAAAATGTTGCATCTAAAGAAGAAAAAAAATAAAAGTAACGTGCAGTACCCTCTCAGGGGCAGACAACATGGAGGCAGAGGAGATGATGAACCCAGGTTCAGTAAAATGATTTTATTTCTGTTTCTTTTATCTAGCCATCTTAAAAAAATGAAAGCTTAAGCCCCTTTCAGAGATGAGGAACATAAAGCCATCTTAAACAGAGCAAAATACAATATTCTAACCATATTTTGTTCATAATCACCATTTTATACTTTAATTTCAAAATAAGTAAGTAGTTACTGTTTAGAAAATGCATGCATCTTGACAAAACCCAAATACACACACACATGCACACACACACGCTTACAGTCCAATTTGAGCAGTTGGCATGCCCAGATTGATCCACCTACACAGCACAGATCCAAGCTGGCGTTTCATTCACTGATTTATTTGTCTACTCTGTCAGTCTGGTAAGCCACTACTTATATCAAATTACATAAAAAAAAAAGTTGCTGTTTGCAAAAGATTTAATTTAAAAAATCTGTTAACTGAAGAAATCTCACTACACTGAATCCTACTCATCCTTCCTATGCAAAGGAAATAAAAAAGCTCTGTGCACAAATGCCAGTTGGCATTATCTCAGAAGCCAACCCATTAATGGTCTTTTCTATTAGCAGACCTGGCCTTCTTGGGAAGATCATCTCTTTATTCATCAATAGCTGCTGACAGAAAGTCAGCTCGTCTGTCTTGTGTTACCTACCCACACATTCAAACACACACTCACCAGTCAGTAAGTCTAGCTTATTGAACACCAACATGTACGACATGTGGGCAAGCTAATACACACGCACCTGCTGCAGTGTGACGAGTGCTGACACTGAAAATCTCCGGACTGTCTGACTACAGTTCCCAACAGCTGACATGCACACGCAGGAGAGGTGAGGAAGAAGCTAGAAGAGAAATGAGGACTAACTGTTTTCAGACACTGTTTTATTTTAGTGCATTATGAACCCGCTCAAGGACTTGCGCATATTTGGATAAGAGTTTTGTATACTCATTAGCCATAAGTTATACTGTAGTAAATAAGTCACTATTCAAGTATACAGAGAGCATCCTGGGATTAAAAGAAACTGGCATCACAGGGCTAATACCATTAATGCCATATGAATTATCTCTGTAGAGTATATAACGTCCAAAAATGAAAGACTAATGCAAAAATCATTGTTCACCCTATTTCACGACCTAGGTGAGCGATGGTCAGTCAAACATTTTGGTTTTGATAGCAGTGTTGGTAAAGCAGCTGCCTGTGTTATTCACAAACCAACATATTGATAATAAAATCTGCTGATGAAAAACTGCTGCAACAGATGTTGAATACAGATACCCATTATGCTGCTATCAGTGCGTCACAGAAATGGGGCACAAAAACATTTGCAGACTGACCTCTGAGCGACTTTAGTAAATGACAGCTGAATGTGTAGGTTAATAACAGTATTGATCTACAAGGGTAACAGGCCAGCAAAGTGCCAGACTGCACCACTGCTTACGTTTTTACAAAGTCATTTACAATCCATACAAAAGCTAAAGGTGTAGACCATACATGAGAATGTGTGTCAGTGTGCCACTGCAATGCAGTGAAATGCATCCTGAATAGTAATGCATGACTAGTATTACCCTCTTTTCTTTGCATTGCTCTACTCTCCTTAAAGCTATAGTATATCATCCTGTCCATCTGCCTTCCTCTCTTCTCCCCGTGTTTCTTTCCCTTTCCTTGCTGGTTGTTTTCTCTCTGACTTCTTCCTCATTTTCGCTCTCTGTTTTTATCATGTCCTTTTATTTACCTGTGTGCATCCAATTATCTCATCAATGGTGGGTTTTTTTTATGGGTTTTTGTACAGTTGGAAACAAAGCAAAGCAAAGCTAAGTATCAGTACCAGTATTTGTGTTAGTGTGCCACTGTGGAGCTTTTGTATAGTATCGTCTTATACCAAAAATACAGTACTGTGTAAAATGAAGAGCATTCCTCTGAAAGTGGAAGAATGAAACTAACACCGGATAATACAACACATTACTGGCATTGCAGACTTAAAAAAAAAGAGTATGACAGTCACTGAGTTCTGCTGTGTTAACGAGGTGTTGAAGCTGAAGATAAACAAGAAAAGATGGCAAAGAAATGCACCCATTTTCCAGTCTGTCTCATTTTCAATAATACTAAACTGTATTTTTCCCTGCCTTCCCTATAATATTACTTTATTCCCAGTTTCTGTCTCAAATTCGGTCATGGATGGTTACTAAATAATAATAATAATAATAATACATTTTATTTAAAAAGCGCCTTATCAGACCACCCAAGGACACTGTACAAACATAAGACAAGGAATGCAAAGGATGATAACCAATTAAGATAAGAATCAAAGCTGCTTGTCTAGAAAAAATGCCACCATCACCACATTATATTATGTGCTATGTGGGTCATTATGTGGAATGTGGGACATGTGATGCACCTGTATTACACAAGCATACCTCATTTTTATGTTTCAGCTACATGTTAAGTTGTAGATATGTAATAAACATAAATAAGAAAATTATGAATCTCATGTGTATAAACCTAACTAAAAATACCAATATACCCAGACCAAATTATTGCAAATCCATTACTTGGATTAGCACACAACATTGATGTTAGAATTTTAAACCTTAGAATTTAGGAGAACAGCAGAAAAATAAAGGGGTGGTATACTGATAGGAATCCTGGCCACCAGATAATCTCCTGGCAAACTTAATATGCAAATTTATGCTAATTGGTCTGTTGTTTCTTACAAATGGATGTCACAGGTGCATGTGTTGACTTTCAGTGAATATTTTAGTGGAAATGAAGGTAATTTATTGGAATGCATTTCTTCTATTCAACTTTAAATACATTTAGCCTTTTTAGTTTTCTCTCATTAATTTCTCATTATTTTCCATGTACCATGTTGTTATTTTGTTCCCACCCTTTGCCTCAGATGTCCGTATGAAAGCTGTGTCATAATGTTATCATAGCCTTTTGTCAAATCCAGACACTAAGCAGTTGGCTAGTTCAACAAGCAAAGTCAAAACAAAAATAAACTCCCATAAAGAAGCATAGAATATGGCATGGGAAAGTACACAATGATAACTCAGTCTGTATCTTTGCAAATGTCCTCTCCACTAACAGTAAGAGATATAGAGATATTCACTCATGCAAATTTTTCTCATCTTAAAGGCACACAGGTAAAAAAGAAAAAAAAAACTTTCACAGTAGGAGTAATCTTAACATGCACTGTTAGATGCATGTCCTCTGATTATGGTTTTATCTTCAGCTGTGCCTTCAGGAACATAGCTTAAGGGAGAAAAACAGTATGTATTTAAGCAAAATATAGTGTGATATGCTCAGTTGAATAAAGATGCCCAAAATTTGTGATACAAAGGATACTAAACTCAGACAGCTTTATATTTAATATCACCACCAACCGTCTACCATTTATTTATGGACAGTGAATGCATAATGCAGATTGCAACACCATAACAGCAATCCAGACCAATTAAAGACAGCAGTGAGGGGATTTAAGCATGCCATGAGATGGCCAGAAAGAGAGGGAGAGAAAGAGTGAAAGAGTATATTACCCTAGAGCCCTCTCTTGCTCTTTTCTGGGCTTTGGTGCCCCACTTTCTCTCTAATTTTCCTTTTCTGGTCTGACACACATTGTACATAGAAAGAATTTACTTGAACTAAATTGGTTGGTTATTTTAGTACAGACTCCCTTGTTTATGGTATGCACTATACAGAGCAGAGAAGCTGCAACTGAAAAACAAACAAACCATGAACTACATTAAAAGACAAGTTAAAATAAGTCTTCTTTCAATTTCACAGGACTTTATAGTTTCTCAGACACTGACCTTTCAGCAATTATGTGGGGACCTTGAACTACCAAGGACCCAATAAAATATCCCGCCTGCTATGTGTTTCTCAAAAAGCATATTATCTAAAAGCAAATTTAAGAGGTCTCATTGATGAAGAGAAAATGAAGCTGCTTTATTTACCCTCCAGCTCAGGTGGTAGGGCGGGTCTTCAGTAATGTAAAGGGTGGGGGATCGAATCCCGCTCCCACCTCAGTTACCTGTTGTGTCCTTGGGCAAGACACCTTACCAGTGATGGCACCGCTGGTAACAATGAATTGTAAGTCGCTTTGGATAAAAGCGTCAGCTAAATGATAGTGTAATATAATAACTAAATAAAAAAATAAAACCACATGCTTGCCAATATCTTAAGTTCTGCCATGATACAGTTTCAATTTAATTTGATTCACGAGCCAGCCATCAACATGACATAATATTACATACCGATTTAACACAATGACCTCAATTCATATCAAATAACAAAAAAAACAAAAATATGTAAATACAAATATTATCAATCCCCAGACATTGTTTTAAACTCAAACTCTCAGTCCTGTCCATTCCACAAGAGGCAAAAATGTTACATTTTTGGTTATATTTAAAAGGTGATAGAGAATCAAAATCATAGTTTTCATTTTTTTGATGATGGTTCAGAGTCTCCCTGCTGTTGAGAATACACACGAAGTGCCAGGCAACGTCATCATCTCTGTGTCCGGTATTTCCCCTTTTTTGAATTGCTGCCAGAAAATAGACCAATGCGTTTTTGACAATAAAGTGACATTACATTACAATGAACACCCCCGACGCCAAAAAGGCCAAAGGCCACTTTGGACAGCCTTTTAAGAAGGTTCTGAACCATTACAGACCCAACCATTTGGGCTGCATATCACATCACAGAACAAGGATTAATAACCCATTCAACCATTCTCTATCACATTTAATTAATTGGCAGCAATCGGGTTGTGAAGGGGATTTTAAGCAATATAGTAAATAATGCTCCTGCAAAACATCCACTACCCTAGCTTTAAATTTACCTGACTTTTGATTAGGGCTGGGCGATAATTCGATAACGATATATATCGAAAATAGACGCACGAGCGATTGAAAAAAAAAGAGGGTCGATATAAAGTTCGATAGAAAAAACATTCTTCTTCCTTTTTCATTACAGCCTATCATGTGGCTTGATACTAAGTAGTAACGTCCTCCAAACCAATCACAA
>JBBDHI010000006.1:17730001-17743738 GCA_037177115.1 Craterocephalus stercusmuscarum | reverse complement strand
TACACATGTTTAGGATCTATTTATTATTGCAAAACACTGACCTTTATTGTGTGTTAATGATTAACATAAAAGGCTTTGTTAAGGACTGATAAGAAAATCAATCACTTGTGCCTCCTGTGGGAATTTACACTGTCCTCCTAATGTACAGTGTCTCTTTTCATGTATGTTAATGTGATGGACAAAATAATTAAGTATGATGCAGACACTGGTCTTATGCCAACGTTTTAACCCTTTAAAGCCCAACCCATTAAAAACCGAGGACAAAAGTCTATTTTTTTTTTATCTGAAATCATTATGGGACCTTTAACAAAATGTAGAAAAAATAACAATTGATTCAACACCATTATCATTTTCATTATAGTCGAAAAATTCCCACAAAAGAAGTGCTGAAACATCATTAATGTATTTTTTGGAAAAATGCTCCTTGATATGCTGCTAAAATCTATGTTAGGGCTTTGAAGAATCATTCTGCTTTCCCAAACATTTTCATTTCTGAATTATTTTCTCCTTGATTTTTTTGATTCTCACCTTTAAAGTGAGACGAGCAGCTTCCTTTCTTTTGTTCTGATAGGATTTTTTTTCAGCTTGGAGCATGAACTTGTTTTATAAGTTCTGATCAGCATTTCTTTTTCAACAAGCTTTTACCAAAATACCATTTTTGCTCAAACAGAACATTGAAATATATTTTGAATTAAGGCTTTAAAAATGACCAAATTTGGGGTCATATTTAGTTACTGCATTTAAATCCCTTGTATTGATCCCTACCAGCAGCTTACTGTTTGTTGATTCCAAATGCTGCAGACCGCTCATTAAAATGTTAGAGATAATTGATGCTCATCTGTGTAGCAGACCATGCTTTAGAATTCTAAGCTAATTTAGCTGTACCCTGTAGAGTGAGGAAGTGGGGGAGCTTGAATGTGAGGACAACTTGGCACAAGGTAAGACTTCTTTTTTAGTCCAACCCTATCTCTTTTCTCAACATAATTATATGAATTAAATTAATTGGGATTGCTCATTTGCATATCTAGGTTATTTCTCTTATGGACGAAGAGGTCTTTGGAGAATACAGAAACAATTACAAGGCTGCCAGACAGTAAAATACCTCCATTTCTTGCCACATGTCTGCCTTTTCCACCCTGTGTTTTACTCTAGGGAGGATGTGGCCTCCAAGCTCCAAAGGGAAGCTGTGATAATACAGTCGTGCAGTGCTGCAGGAGCTCCGTGCATGAAGCTATTTAATGGACTTCTTTTGACTTAAATTACTGGCAGGTGTTTATAATTTGTTTTCATGGGAAGGAACAGGGAGAGCTATGGTCTGAAGAAAATGTGACATTTTTGGAGCTGATAATGGCTGATAATGAGTGACTTTAATGGTGAGGGGAAATTATTTTTTTCTCCTGATGTTTGTAGTTTTTTTTCCTCCTTGAAGAATGAAATAAAAATAATTACTGCTGCATTATTGGAATACTATGGAAATCCAATGTCATATATAATCATTGAGCTTAACAGACTTGATCATCAGGACAACTGCCAGAAAACCCAGTTTGAGAGAAAGTTATATAAAAAAAATCCATTATTTCATTTTATTTGATTTGTCAAGGCTTCGCCATAAACATATATTCAGACTGTAAATTGGTTGGTATTGGTTTCAATATTAACAACTATGATCAGTTTATTGACTTCATCTGTCTATGAAAATGACACTATGACTAATCACATTTCCCCCTCCACATTCAAATGTCCCTATAGTCTGGAAAAAAACAATATTGCATGAACTATGTGTGTAAAAGACTCCTAGCAAAACTTGAAATAATTGCCCATTGTAGAATTTGTTCAAAATTTGTAATAAAGGTAAAATGAGCATTTCGTACCGGTATTTTGCAATTGCACCGATTTTTCTCTTTTATTTTTTTATTTTATTTTGTAATCTATATTTATTTTCTTTTATAGAAAGCACATTCAGCTGCATCTGTGTTCAAGGGGCTATATAAATAAAGCAATTACTTGCTGCATTTAGGTCTAAAAGCATTTACGTTACAACATTGAGTTATAATCACAGCGCCACCTAGTGGACACAGACAATCTGATGGCCTCTTTCTTTCTTATTTTCTTACTGTCTCTCTTTCTTTTTCACTAATTTGATCCAATCAATGCGAAATTGACATTTTCTAACCATAACACAGGCACATTATTAATCATTGGGTGCTCTTCAATACCAGGGTACACACAAATGCTGATGTGTAATTACAATGAGCAAAACCCCAAAACTGTCCAGGAATAAAGATTTGTAAATTTATGCAATAATGCTCTTTTCTGCAGGACACCACCAAGTACACAAAGGTGTGAAAACCTGGTGCTTCTTGCATGAAATGAGCTTCACAAAATCTAATAAGCACAGCAGCAAACCAAGAAGGAGCACCTTAATGTGATAACTAACAACATCTGGCAGCACCTCCAAACCTCTAACAGTCTCCAATATTTCAGAACCCACAAAATCATCACATTTAAAGACCATTTTATTTAATTACAACACGCGATGGAACATGGCTTAAATTAAACTTTCATAGAACCCTTCCCACAAACCTATTGCATTTAATTTCTGCAAGCCACTTCCTGATTGAAAGAGTAGGCAGAATTACTTAGAGAATAATGTATACAGAACTACACTTTGTGATTTGCAATTAGTGAGCTCTGCAGCCAGCTCTTTTAACAGTGACCCTAAAAGTGAATCAGCACTGTAATATGAATTTGGAGATAATCTGGAGCAGATTTTTCCCGAAATGAGACAGTTGAGTCAATTGCCAGTATGAATGTATAATCAGGGTCAAAGACATCCACCCACCACGACTGGGTACTTCTGTGAGCTAATGTCTGTCTCAGTGCAAACATCAAAGCAGCGCTTCATCAGCACCGGGGGTAAACTAAAACTATGTGGAGGTGTTGTTTTTTTTTTTTGTTGTTGTTGTTTGTGTGTAAATTAATCAACCATTTGTTAAAACATTTACACCTAAAATACATATTGGATTTTTTCCTCTTTCATCTGAATCTTTAGAAACAACAAAACCAGAATGCACATAGCTTTAAATTTCTTTATTTTTTTGGACACATTCATGAGTTTTTTTTTCCTTCTGATTGCTCCTCTGCTTTCATCTGATACTCAGTTCAGTATGGTTATGTCCTCATCAAAGGTCATGCTGCTCTTCCCCACAGCCAGTGAGCATGTTTGATATTCTATTCTTTAAGCTGCATGAAGAAAGAGGGCCCTCATAAACTTAAGTGTGTGATTATTGCTGTGGTATGACGTCACGGACAGGGAGGCAGGGAGAGTGATGTTGCAAAGACACAGAGGGTTTCTTTGTAGTTTTTTCACATTTACTTGGAAGATTTCATTGTCAAAGACACACAAACTAGTCCTTTTCCTAACTTACTTTTTGAGTTGAAGTTTATATGGGAATTTCATGTTTCACAGAGATCAAAAATGGCCCTGAAAATTGCAAAGCAATGTGAACTACACTGGTTTTTTACTAACACTCCTATTTGTTAAGGTTACTTTTGGCTGGTTTTATCAGTGATGTTCTTCTACATGGCGTGATGAAATCCTGCACCATGGTGCCATCTCCTGGCACAACACAAATATAATTACTAGTTTAAATTTTTTGGTGTTGAGTAAGGACATGCTGCCCCCTTTTGGTGGCTAATATAAAATGCACATTGTGGAATAAATACTTCAAATTTCAAATCAGTCCCTTTTGGTCTCATGTGGTGTATGTAAAACACGTTTTGATCATGTGATAAATGAAACGATTATTGAAATGTTTTCTTTCATTGGCAGTGTCAGTTCGGAGCTTTTTGTGTGATGCCGCCCTCCAGTTTACACACAGTCACACAGCCATCAAATTTTAGGTATGGGTCCACAGCAAGAGGTTTGCGTGACTTTTCCATGCATCCACATGCGCTGAGCAAATGGAAGAAGCTCATGGTGGTTATCAGGAGCATCAGGACCCCTGAAGGAAAAAAGAGGTTAAGGTAAACATCCATGATAATTAGATTGTTGCAGTATGATGAGTCTGTAATGGCATCTTACCGCAGATTGCTGTGTTTACGGACAGATCATGGACACGATAGCTACTGGTGAGCATTGCACCCAGGCCCAGAATGAGAATAGTATAAATGCTAAATGTGTGGTGCATGTACTTGAACAGGAAGCTTTGCAGGGTGAACCTATGTAGAGGAACATGTTTAATTCATTTTGCTTTGGAGTCTTGATACCTCTTTTGTGTGTACCAAAATTAAACATGAGATCAGATGTACATCTTTACCAGATGATGATGAATACGGAGATAATGGAGAGGGTGATAGTGCTTGCCAATGGGTCTGGCACACCGTTGTTGTACTTGAGCACTATGCCAAGACCCACCACAGCGTTCAAGAGAGACCACCAGGCAAACACTGCTAACCCATTCTGAGTCTAACACAAGTGGTAAAACAGAGTGAAACTTCTTCCCCTGGTACTGAAAATTAGATTTATTAGGATAAGCACTGTGTAAGTAAATAGCCTCACCAGATAACGAGTCCATGGGATCACGTTCTTGTTGTTGACAGTCAGCCAGGCTTTATGCTTGTGGAGCCCAGAGTAAGACATGTAAAGCATGTAGAAGCTGTTGATTGGTAGCATCCACCCGAACAACATAGCTCCAAGTATGTAGCTGCAGAAAGCAGCAAGAGTGTCAGTTTACTTATTTTTATAACTCATGTGAGAGTGCTGCATTATAAGAAAACTGCACACAACTCACTGTTTGTCCCACAGCTGCATGCTGTATATTCTTATGATATGAACTGTAGCCCACATCAGATAGAACACTGAAGGGTGTATTTCTGGATTGCAAGACTCAGGACCAAGTACATTTCTACAGATTAAACAACAAGAGTGTCATTAGATGCATAGGTAAATCATAATTTTTGTACTAAGCATTTGAAGATCCATTCCATGCCACTGTACCTTCTACAGAGGCTGACCACTGCATCAGTAAGCCAAGCCATAGACCACACATCAATCAAAAAGCTAAAAATCACAGACCACCAGTCCATTGACACCTCCAGTTGGAAAGTCTCAGTCACATTCCTGTTAGAGGTCTGGAACAGAGCTGAGGGCCGAAATAGAAATAACTGAGCTATGGTCAAGGTTTCTCAAAACTGATATGCATATCTTGGGCATTAATTAATGTTTTAGTTATTATAATAATTATACACTCTCATGACGAAAAGAAGCACCTACTTTACAGTATGTAACAAGTAACCATAGCAGGGTTACGGAGTGTAAGTTTATGGCTGAATGCCCTCTATTAAGCTTTACTGCTGGCAAAAACAACCCTGCTTAATGCCAACAAGGCAAAGTTCTATCAGGAAGAAGTAAATCTTAAAACATCCACATGTGTTACTATGAGATTTACGGGTTCTCTGACATTGTAATAATAACTGTCATATTCTGTCTTCCCAAAATCTGAGAACTGAAATTTCCTGTTATATTGAATCACTCACCATTCGGCACGTTGCCTTCCATTGTCATCACGAAGAAGATTACTGAGATCACCTGAGTGATGCATGCAAAGATGATACTTCCAGCATGTATTGCTACATGGCAGCTGTTATTTGTCGAGACGAGAGGCATTTTCAAATTCACTATTGTGTCCTGACGAAACCTCAAAGGTCTGTGAGACCAATTATTTGTGGGCAGGATTTAATACATTGGACTTTGGATCATTGCATGTCCTGCAAAATTTTATGATCTCAATTTGACTACACCTGCAATTTCCTGCAATCCCTGCAATCATGAGAGGTTAATGTGCGTCTGTGTACAGAATTTAACTCTTTAAATTCCCCAAAGGAGAAAAGTTCTTTTTTTTTTTATCTGAAATTTTTGTTTGGTCCTTTAACAAAACTATCAAAACAGAAAACATATTAAATGTTTATTCGGTGTGATATGTCTCCAGGCTGCAGAAGACTCATACCTTATTGTGAACAATAGGGTTTTGAGCCAAATTTTTACCATGAAGTGATTCAAAAGATCTTAGAAATTACATACATATAAAATACACCTCATAGGATAAAGAGAGCAAAATTAATCAAAACTAGTACTTATTAAAATTAGTACTAGAAAAATAAATAAATGCAGACAAGCCTTTTCTATTTTTTCCAACTCATCTTGTATTCCAAAGGCTTAAATATACTAAACAAGAAGTTGTACATGCTTAAATACATGCTACAGGACACTATGTCGTTGAGTTAAATGTAGGATATAATATTTTGCCTTATAGTTGTGCTTGAAGCATGTGACACACATGCTGTTGATTGCAAAAAGGTCCATTTGAAAGTTTTCTGTCCCTTTTATTGCTGAGAACATGGCTTATCTCTATAATCTTTCTATCTCTAGAAATGCCCATATAATCTCCCTATTCATGAAGGTGGTAATAAAAAGTGATCTGAACTATCAATCAGTCATCAAACTGTCTAATGTCACTGTGGTCCTTGAGTCACTGGTTAATAATTAGCTAACCTAATGAAGATGAATATAAAAGTAATAATATTAACGTCACTGCTGATGATGTTGCTGACTGTGTTGTTTCAAAATGAACAATTTGGTTTATGTTTAATTTTTAATCATTGAAAAGAAAAATGAAAAACAACAAAAAGAACTGATCACAGATCACTGAACAGTGTTCTGCTTGACTTCATTCCATCCTAAATGGTTTCATTTCCAGGCAGAGAAGCTTTATTTGTGAATCATAATAAGACCCTTTTTTCTTTGCTGAAGTATTTTTTTTTATTTCTAGGTGTAGAAGATTTGGTCTCACTTCATAATATGCAACAGCAACATTAATCCAATGTGAATGACACGATGTCAAGTTTAAAATGTTTGATTAAAGACCAAAATCATGGCATGACACCTGCTTTTTAATGGTGGAATGCATCTTGGAACAAGAGAAAGAAAAGTTTAAAATAAAAAAAACGAACCATTTAAAAAATTACATAACTAAACGAACGATTTACTATATAAGTTGATAAAGAGGTTCCAAATATAGTGCCATTTAAAAAAACAACAACAATATTACGTGATCAGTATAGTCATTTATCAGAAAGACAGATTTGCTAAACAAAACTTCGGATACATTCTATTTATGAGCTGAAGTGACTATCGACAGGCAGCACTGCAGGTGTAGCAGTAATAGACAGTTATAGCACATTGACTGCAAGTGTACAAGAACGATAATACTGTGAAAAACAGTTAAGTCATCAAATATATTGAAATAATCTGACAAGAACTTAAAATGTCAGACTGACCTCCAGTCATGTTAAAGCTAAAGGGAGTTTAAAGCTCCTCAGCACCAAAGGTAACTGCGCCTTCAGATGAATGGTTTTTGAGTCTAATCCTCAGCATATATTCTAAAGTGTGTCAGTGAAGCTGGGACCCAGGAAAGAAGGGGTGTGTGGGTTAAGAGGAAGAGTACTTATATGAATATTACCATCCTGAAATCATATCACATTTGTTTTTCCTCATCCAGAAATGTTGCAGATGTCATACCAATGTCTAAAACTCTGTCTGCTCTCTGAACAGCGTCCCGTCATGGTGATTATGACTTGTGCACTTAACCAAACTGAAAAGAGGAGGGCTCTCTGAATCGTCGGATCGGGTGGTCTGATGACGTATTAAAGTTATGAAGCAGCTGTAAAATGAGTTCATGGTCACTTCCCAGGTTACATCTTCCACCTCTTGAATCCCATCACCAAGCTGCAGCCGTAGCAAAGTGTCACCATAAATGCAAATATCTGGGACAGAGATGAAACAAAATTAACCAGCAACAGTTTGAGAAAAGTTCACTTTAATCAAATATTTCACCCACACCGCACAGTATTATTTGGAACTGATAAAAGTATTAAAATGGTTATTTCAGCTGACTGACAGCATAGCTCAATTGGGTTTAAAAATCTCTGGGCAGTTGCATTGCTACTGTAATATGGACGTAAAAAAAACGCTTATGTATCAGGGTTGTGGCGGCATTATCATGACTCAAAAGACAAACTAACACTGTGACTGCTAGTTTACAACCACCACAGGTGTAGAACAAGTTTATAGCCTTTTCTTCATGTTTATATGACATAATATGATTGAACGAGCTGTTAACAGCACTTCTAACAGCTTGTTGTGAGGTTTAGCGCTGAACCTCAGAACTGCAGCACACCAAGGACACACTCCTCGGTTTTAGACCGTCGTGATTTCATGCAAAACAAACCATAAGAACCAGTCCTGCCAACTTACTGGGTGGAGCCAACTGCATTACCTTATTTGCCAGCACTCTGAAAGGCAGAATTATGTTGCTGCCCGCTTTTTTTTCTATCACAGCATCATGAATTGTTCAAGCTGAATGGTCTTATTTTCCATCGTTACAAAGGAAATCTGCCAGTTGAATCAATGGGTTTGAATTCAACTTTTCATGCATCATGCAGTGCTACTTTTCCCTTGCAAAACACTTTCAGTAACCTACCTTAGGAAGCAGAGGACTTAACCCGCCTCCGATAGTAAAAGTGCAGCGTTATCGTTTTATTTAAAATGCTCAGATGCAACACAGGACTTACCGTGGCCGCCACATTAATACTGTATTCCCTGTAATTCAGGATTGTGAATATATTGCCCCGAGGGTGGGTTATACACAGGACAGACGCAGTGCCGTTATGTGTCACAGAGATGTGAGCTCCTCCATTTGCTGCTGTGGTTGCTGCCTCCAACACAAAGGCAGCAAAGTAGAACAGCAAAGCTAGGAAATGGTAAACGACGTCCTGAGAAAAGAGAGGAGAAACCATTACAGAAAAAAAAAGTTCAAAGTGTTTAGATTTCATGTGTTAACAGGCGCAGGCATGGACAATAATTTTGGTGTTGTGTACAGTTGCTGAATGACTGCTTGGTTTGGCCACGTTGGTGATAAACTGTGGAAGTATCAGACATAAATACACTGGCCACTGCAGCCAAACGCTTCGATGTTTTCAAAACAATATCCCGGATCTGTTCAAAAAAGTTAGATGATAAAAGTACTGGTGCCAGGTATTAGGTCAAGATAGAATGAAAAACACAAGAGGGTGGAAAAAAAGGAAAGGAAAGCCAAGTTAAGCAAAATACGGCAAGAAAGGATGGAAGGAGCGAGAGGGGTGTGTTGGAGGGTTAATGAGAGTTTGTGTAGCCGACTCTGTGAGCCGGCTGAGGCTACAGGCGGGTCTTTGTTGCATTTTAGTGTGAGCTCATCATCTATGTCACTCATTGTTTGGCTGAAAACAAACAACCCCACACGCCTGGCAACTCTAGGGAGCAGGCGCCTGGAGCCTGAGGAAAGGCTAGCTCTGTCTGAGAGGCCAGACTTAACACAGACACCGACAGTGACATGACCCAAGAGCAGGAACACACTTTTGCTCCACTTTCTGAAATGTATCATCGAAAAGATCTTCTGTTTACGTACACTTCAACGTAACCTTGAAAAGTTCCTTTTAAGACCACATTTCCTCACCCGAATAACTGGTCTGACTTTACGTTTATGCTGGGCTTTTCGTTAAATCTGGATCCTCCTAAGATTTTTAAGATAAGACGTCAGCCTAAGTGTGTCGAAAAGGTTTATTGTGCCACAGTGACACAACGCAAAAATTTGAATGATAGATTTTATTCTTTGATGGCTCATAAAATAACTTTGTGCCGTGAATAAATTCCATGAAAGAGCCTGTAAATAACCTACTTAACAACCCTCTCAGGTTATTGCAACAGTTTCAAGACACATTCACAATAGCACGTACCGTAATGCATGGTGTGGCAAAACAAATTCCTTTATGGTTTCACAAAGATAAGGTTATAAGGGTAAAGATAAGGTGAAAAAATAAAATAATAAATGGTGAAAGGTGAAGTTTCCTCTGTGACTCATAGGACAACTTGCATAGTGTGAAAAAAGTAACCTAATTACACTAATTGTCGTGCCCTGAATCATATTCAACAGATATGCTAGACCAAATACAAAGACATCAACTGTAAAATTGTATATTAGATTTTATTACTGTAATGTGCATTAGTACCAATATCCTAGCTAAATTCCAACTTTCATAGAGCAGTCGGTGTCATTTGTATGGTGCATGTTGAGACAGATGCAGTTCTGATTTAGCCACTGAACCACAACCCTGCTTTCAATGCAGCAAACAGCTGGCTGAAACACTGTCCCGTTTAACTTCAGTAGGACGCTAACAAATTAGTTTCACACCGCATCAGTTGTCCGCTAGGGTTTTATAACAAGTGAGATGCAAAAATCCATATATCATAGATAGGATAACATCTCTGTTCATGAAATGTGCAGCTGTGACAGACAAAGAGACAAAGACAAAAAGAAACCAGACAAACTCATTGATTGCGCTCACCAAGAAGTTCCAGTCTGTGTTGATGCGGCCGGCGAAACCAGTGACGAGGAGAGTGAGGTAGGCAGAGGAGAGAAAGAAGGCGGTGACCGACACAAACATCACCCAGCCCTGAAGCAGGGGCACAGGCACATTGGACGAGGCCACCAGGATCCATACCAAACCACCGAATAACTGAGGGATAAAAAAACAAAACAAAAACACACGGTCATCTCATTAAGCTCCACACTGCATGAAGCCAACAGCATCCATCATCGATAAGTGTGAATGCTCAGCGTTCATTCTATAAGTTAACATTTAACTACTTTGTCCTTAAGACAACACTGGAAAGACGCTTTAAAAGAAGAGAAGACATGAGCTGTAGATGACAATAGATTAACAAGCTCACCTAAAAATAGAAATACTGAACTATCATGATGGTAATTTACAAAAACTACACTGTGAGCTAGAAAATTGAATGACTTCATTTAGGTCAGTTTTATCGCTTGGCAAAAGAAGATTACTTATTTTTTTGCATTATTAAAAATAAACATAACTGTGATGTCTGATCTGTTTTTTTGTTGTTGTTGTTGTTGGTACACATGGGTGAATACAGAGGTGAACCAACCAATGACACGAATGCAAAATGTCAAAGTAAAAACAAGTTTTGGCTTTATGATGTGGCAGGTAAAACACATATTCACATATCAATGAGCTAGCATTTGAATGCCAGTGTCTTGACATGAAGGCCTATTTATAAAGAACATTATGTGGAAGAGGCTTCCAGATAAATAGTCAAATTATCAGAAGATTAGAGGTTGCATTTGGAGGCAGTGCAGAGGTCACCTTGCAGGGTTATAGCACAATAACTAATGCAGGCACAACTGAATTTATCTGTGGACTATTATTTTTACAGTCTTCATAAATAATTGCTGTAGATAATGTTCATGGTTTTGTGGTCAGCAGCGTTGTAAAATAACCCTTAAAGTCATGTTTCACTTTATTGTCAAGCAATAACTCCAGCCTGGGGGCAATCTCAGAGCCGCACGGTGCTGTCTTCCATCAGCTCACATCACAGAGGAAAGCGCGTTAATCTAGCGCTAAAAGTCTAACCACAACATTTAATTATTGATTAATAACGAGATAACAAAGACAGACACGATGTCGCTGATGCGGTACATGATATCAAATAGCCTTCTAACAAGTTCTAATTAACATGTAACTTACTATTTCCAAGCAAACAAGTGCTCCAGAGTAAGTCCTCAACACCTCCAGTCCCAGAGGTAGGGAAATAGTTGGCGCTGGGAAGGAGGTGGCGGCGGGATTAGCGGCTGGTTCCGACATTTCTCTCTTCTGTATCTTCTGTCACCTCCTCTTCTTCGCTCCTCACCCTATCGTCTCCTTCTGAAAAAAACTGCGTTCAACAAAAGACGGGAGCAAGGGGAGAAATTCCTCCGGAGTCATGTGTCCTCCCAAACAGGTCGGACAGGTGCAGCGGCCACTCCCTGGAAACCAATGATGCATTCATGGACACCTCGGAAGTTCTGCTATCCAAATTTGTCAGAAACATAATTAGACTTTAAAAAAATGGCGCTTATATTGCATGTTCAGCTGAATCTGCATATCTTTATCAAAATCCTTTTCCATTCAAACAACAGAACATTTTGTTTCAAAGCTGAAAATGAGACAACAGGATATTAAGAATCTAAAGGAGCTTTGAAATACTTTAAATGTATGGAAACTATTGAGTACCTACACAATATGCATATATCGCTGTCTTTATATATACAGATTGGAATGGATTGTGGTTGAAACAAGGAAAAACCTTTTATGGCCCCCTAATCTTTGCATATTACTAAATGCATCATAAAACCGAGGATCATGTACAGTGATAACACACCTTTACCCAAGTTACTTCTTAGTAAAGCTGTTCTACTACCTCAATGTGATCACCTTGGTAAAGGTCCCACGCTTGAGATCTTTTTTCCAACACCAAGTGAAGGCAACAGCTTCCCTCACACTGAATCAGTAGCTCTTGACCCCCTTTGTGTGAACCATTGCAGCCACCAGCAAACGCCACAGTTCTATTATCAGTGAGAGGAAAAATCAAATTGTTGTAATGAAAAGTAGAACACATCGATTCCTGAATGAAATGGCGTATGGGAAGCCATGGTGTATGCACTGCTCAATCTGCAATGTGCAAGTGCACTGTTTTAAAGGCAAATATTAGTTTAAGGTTTGAATAGCAGCTGAGGAGAGAATAGGGCTGATTTACACATTCAATGCATTTAATAGCTCTGTAACATTGTACATTTTGGAAGGGACAAAGCTTTTAGAACAATAACAAATCTGCTGTTTTTTTCTTTCTTTCTTTCTTTTTTTTTAAATAGAGCTTGTTTTTTTGAAATGGTAAGCCAAAGTTAATGATTAGCTTGGATTTGGGTTGTGTGAGCCAATGTTGATATAACCTCTGAGCAGGCACAGTTAGCTTTAGTGTAGGATGCAACCTTTTAAAGGTACATTTGATCATGTAGTATAGGGTGATTTTTTTTAAATCAGATTTAGCAATGCAAAAAAAGTTTTTGAAGGATCAAGTCAAGGTAAGGATGTATTGGAAAGCATGTGTTTGACCCTGCTGTTTACATGAAAAAAAAGATTCTAGAGGAGTTATACTTTGAATAACTATTGTTGATGAAAGTTAGAAAAGAATCACAAAAATGTTATTCTAAAGTGTGGAAGAAACTGATTTGATTATTTTACATATCATTGTAATGTCTCATAATTTGATCGAAGGCCTTTGGCTACAAGCAAAGAGCCTGGACATCAGCTGTTTAGAGGCCATTCATAACAATGGATTATGTGTACAATATAAATGCTTGTTATTTTGCTCAGAGACTAATGTGTGTGACCTGCTGCAGCTTAAACATAACAAATCCATGTATTTTGGCACAAAGTAAAATCAACATTTGGACTCCACAAAATCATTGTTTCTACTATTATTTGGTTCTCCGTCTTTACAGAACCCATATCGTACCAGATCAGACCAACCAGTCCCCTTCTACTTGCTCTGTCATGGCAACATCCAATTTATCATTTTAGGATAAAATCATCTGTCTATCTTTTTTCTGCTGGTTTTCAGGTTTTAGTCTCTCTTTTTTCAAAAGCATAAAGGCTCTTGTTGTACTTTATTTAGATCAGGTGGGAAAGTTTACTTTTCCTCCAGCCCACACTGTACATGTTTAATTTAATTGTATTAGAATGGAACTAATCAATCTTGTAAATTAAATTTTAGCTGAATTTTGGATCAGATTGAATAACATA
>JBBDHI010000006.1:17707955-17724852 GCA_037177115.1 Craterocephalus stercusmuscarum | reverse complement strand
CCGAGCCTCTCCCGGATGACCGAGCTCCTCACCCTATCTCTAAGGGAGAGCCCGGCCACCCTGCGGAGAAAACTCATCATCACATAGCTCATTTAATTATATAACTTACTACACATACAGTAAGGAACTGATGAAGCTTTGGCAAATAAAACTGTATAATCATCTCAGCCAGAGAAGGGCAAAAAGTCACAAAGAGTCGCATATAGAAGCTGAAATAAATATTTTGGTCACCTGGTTTCCCTTTCAGACCAGCAGGTCCATCCTGACCTTTATGACCTTTGTCACCTGCAGAAACAAAAAAAACCCATGACTGCAAGCCTGAACTTACTGAAGACATTATCATCTGTACTGTATATCCTGTTTCTATGAAGTAGCACAATCTTTCCAGCAGATGGCTGTATCATACACATAAAAATGTCAGCGCACCCTGACAGATTTACTCAGGTCAAAGTTTAACCTAATAAAATCATTTTTAACCATTTCAGATGATTTCAGTACTCAAACGCAAATATATTGCATCATAATTTGGAGTTAATTGCTCAATTTGAGAATAAACTTAGTCCAAAAAGCATTTTAAATCATATTATATATTAGCTTGACAGTGGAAATTAACTCTACTGGCCGTTGCACAATTTGAGGAAGTGGTGTACAGTACAAACATTACAATGATACTTGTGTATGAGGAACACCAACATAGCATACATCTACTGTCTGGGCAGATTTTTTGAGATATGGAAGTTGGAAAAAATGTAGAACCAGTTGGCTATTACAACAGCCACACAGTTTCAAAACATTGTTTGTTTTTGCCTTAGAGCAGGCAACCTTTACATTCTGAGAAGGAGCAGATTCATGTAAGCTACATTACCCAAATGTATGACATTACTCATATAAAGCAATACTCTTACTCATGCCAAAATTCAACAAGAAACTTCATCAAGACTTGCAATCTGTTCAGTGGCTGGATCTTAGTTTGGGATCCTGTTCCAGGAGGCAATGTATTTTTGTTTTTGTTTGATTATTTTCGATCCCAGGGGTTTTTCAGAAAATCACAAGTTGTGATCTCACTCCTTTTCTGAGGTGACTGATGAACAGCCAGCTTCTTGTAAGCATATTAAACATAATGATCACTGAAAACCGGGAATCTTTAGAAGGACAGGGAAACATGACTCCTCATAAAAAAAGAAATAAATATACCTTGGGCAAAGCAAACAAATTACATCATATTAGATGATTATGTTAATTTATATCTTTGGCTCTGATAACCTAAAACTTGAAAGCTATACAGAGAATTATGGACCTATTAAGGGAACTATCTTTAGTTTTTAACCACTTAATGAGCGGTTTTAATGCAAATTACACCTTGCAAATTAGTCTTCATACTTATTAAATGCATATATTTCGATGTGTTTTAGCAGAGCAAAGCTTCGAAGAAATTGAGAAGAGTATTTTCTCTTAACCTAATTACAAAATTCATTACAGTTATGAAGAAACAGCTAAAAGGAGTGGTTACTGTTGGGTAGATGGATGAGAAAAACCCTTCAAGGAGCTCTTTGGCACATGGTTAGAATGTGGTTTGGAATGTGGTTAGAAAAAAAAAAGGTGACCAAGGCATTTTTTGAGGTCCAAAAAATGTTACGTATCAATAAACCTTTATTAGAAGTAGCTACAGTAATGTGTGGTAAAGATTAAAATTCCCTATGTGTAGTGTCAGATTGCCGTAATCACCCTGATTGAGGCAGGGTGATGCCTTTTACCATGTATTAGCCACTCTAATAAAGGCTTGGGGCTTCAAAAGTTCAATACAATTATGTAGAAACCTTACAGCTTCATTAATCAGGGGAATTCTTTTACTTATTAAATGCTATATAATCAATATCACTCTCCTCGAAAATGTTCCAAGACAGAGATGCAATCAGTTTTTAATGACTGTGAAAATTTTGAGTAAGGAATCATCAGTCAGGCTTGTTTTCTTAGAAATATGGATTTGTAGGAAAGACCTAAAGGCGAAGAGAGAGGGACAGAGAGAAAAACAGACACTGTGTTCATAAGAAACATGAACTTTAGATTGAAAAAAAAGAAAGAAAAAAGGTCTGTCCTCCCACCTTGGTCTCCAGTTGGCCCCATCTTTCCTGTGTGGCCCATTTCTCCTTTAGGCCCCGGCTCTCCTGGTACTCCTGAAGGAGAAAAAAAAGAGTGCATGGAAGACATTGGAGATATGATTAAGAATTTTTTTCTACCATGATCTCCCATTTAAACCAATGATTACACATCAAGAGTTAGAAGTCGAATGTTACAGAAGCACAGGTGTTGTTATAAACTGAAAGGATCCCTTAGGTATTGAGTTATTTGGAGATTTGTTTAAATCTCACATTTTGGACTGTTTTACTTGGCTCTCACAGATACTAACTTCAGTTGTGAGGGGTGGTTGCAGAGTCACAATGGTCAATAAGAATGAGGTTATCAATAAACTGCAAAATGTACAAAATACTGTAAATGCATGTGCTTATTATTTCTTTCACTTTTATACTTGCAGGTACTTGATTTTGATGAACGAGCATGATATATAAAATCCTAATAGGATAGACTCTTAGGTATGAAGTAATTTGTGTGTGTGCGTGTGTGCGTGTGTGTGTGTGTGTGTGTAGGGTATGTTTATGTGGGAGAAAACTCTGGAGCAGACAGAGGCTCTCTGCCAATCCTTCAATGAGTGCTTCCTCAGGAAACTATTCAGCTGGAAATTGATGGAATTTCAAATAGCAAGTGACACGCTGGAAACACATTCTTCTTTTAGAGGGAATTCACACACACACACACACACGCACATGCACACATGTGCGCGCACAGACACCCACATATTATCCAAGCCTGTGCATCCCTTATGTGGACATTACACTCTTTTTTCAGTTAATTGCGGACAACCAAACCTAAACTTTAACCTTCGGTGCAACCAGTCTGATTGTAAACTAACCTCATTTCACTCTCCAGCCAGGCCTGCATGAATAATGCTCCGGTCACAACAGGTTTGTGTTGTGTTTATGCTGGAAAAGATCCCAATAAGATAACACCCCACCCACACACACACACATATATATACACATCTAGTTAGTTATATTCAGTTTTAATTCCCCATTTTCTGATGTTGGTTTTGTACATGTTGATATGTGAGATGCTGGCAGATGCTGTGAGGTTTTATGCATTTTGTGAGGTCTGAAGTGCACGAGACTTTGGGAAATTCCACCATAATCTGTATGCAATTTCTATGGAATTTTCTGCAAGAATACCTCAGAAGCTCTCTTGCAGAGTAAACATTTATCAATATTAATCTGAGAATTGATTTTGAGAGGTGATTAAACTGTGGGCATTTTTAGCTTATACTTTGTTTTTAGCTACATAGCAGGGAACTGAATCCATGTGCCTCTTCTTGTTCCCCCTGCGTCTGTAACAGCTGATTAATCCTGTTTTGGCAGCGCTCATGCTTGCCAGTTAAACCGTCTTTATAAACAGACAGATAACCGTCCCTCCTATCACTGCAGTCACTTTTTATAATGGCCAACTCCTTCAACCGGTCTAACGACTGGATTGTCCAGCTGCTGGAAAATGAAGGCTGCATTTTCCCCCAGGGTTTATGAAGTCTAAGGCACGTTTTAAAACCCCCTCAAGCTCTAACTTAAAAAAAAAAAAACACAACCAAACAAAAAACTCCTCCCCCCAAAAAATCAACCCTAAACTACTTCCAAATAACTGACATAAACAATACTTAGCAGAACATAAAATCATTTATTGAATATTATTTTCTACATCAAATGGCAAACATGACCAGTATGTTGCTTATTCGAGCTCAGTGGTGGATGGAAAGAGAGCTAGGTCACACAAACTAAAGGCCTCATGGCACTTTTTTCCATTTGTTTTACACATGCTAGTTGCCATTCAGGTGTTTATAATATAAAAATTAAACTAAATCCTCCTTAGCAGTTCTGAGTAAATCACAGTTACAGTTTATGGAAGTTAATAAGTTTGGAAACACACAGTTTTTGTTGACCATTGAAGCATTAACAGTCATATATTCCCTTTTAACATTCCAAAATCAAGCAACTGTTTCCTGTAAAACTGCCTAAATTAAGACTGGGAATACATGCGTCATCTTTTGAACTGTCAACAGTTACAAAATCATTGTAGAAACCTGCGTTCGTGCCTGTCAGGAAGAGTACAGACAGAAAAACCATAATGACTGGTTTTGCTATACTGTTGAATAATGTTTGCAAAGTTGAAAAGTTGAAGACATTTCATGCATACACCTTTTCATTTCTGGAAATGACACCAGCTCTCTTATTTGTTTCACATAGGCGTCATTAGAGGAAACTGCTGTTGTGTGAGCAAAATTGTGTGCATCTGTAAAACTGTGATGTCACCGAATACAACATCTGTGGAGAAAAGGAGGGCAGCCAGCAACCAATGTGTATTTTTGAGTTAAAATGTGTGTCTGCATTTGTGCACATGCAACTTGTGTCTATACATCGATGCTCTCACTTCATATGTGCGCACGGCACATTGTGTGTATATGTCAGTGTGAGTGTATTGAGGTATGTGTGCAGACATGGCGAGTTGGTTTGCAAACTATTCTAAAACCCCATTTGGAAAACATGTGGAGAAGCCCCGTTTTGCTTCAGCAGCAATTAACAAGTTTGTTTCCATACGACTGTCTGCCTGCTTGTCTGTCTGTCTGTCTGTCTTTCACAGAACAGCATACTGCATGCTAAAGGAAAGCAAGCTGTTTAAATGGAGCAGATGCACAGGCTGCCATAGAACTGTCACTGCAGGACTCAGTGTGTGAGAGCTTATCGCTTGTTTATTTACCATCAAATAAAGTAATATTTTTTAGTTACATGGATGGAAACAGACTTTATCTTTCTGTGTGAACATAAAGAGATGCTGCCAAACCCTACATATAATTCACCTTTTCGTGCCAGAATTGTCTGGAACCTTTAGTGAATAGTGAAAATGTTGGTGCTCTTAGGTGCACATAATACTAGGATGAGCTTATGATCCTTTGAAAAAAAATGTCTTGTATTAGATGAGATTTTAAAATTAATCTAGCACAATTAGAAAAATAGAATTGCTAATGAACAAAAGCGTGTAATGTATTTAGATATATCTGTAAACTGCCGTAATTTTGAATGTGAATGTGCTTGGCATTTAATCTCCCAGAATTTGATGGTGACATGGGGGTGTTTCCTATACAGTAAGGGCCTGCGGGGTTGCTCATCTCTTTTTCCTCCCAGCCAGCAACCATGTATTTGCCCTACAGCCATGTTGCTTAAAGGTCTGGTTTTTAGGAGTTTGTGAGGGTGGGCTGCCATTTTCCTTTTCCTCCAGTTTTCACCTGTTTTGTTTAGGTGGGGAGGTAATTTGAGTGCATTTTCTTTTTCTTTCTTTAGATTATACATATATTATCTCTCTCTTTGCATGTAGGTTGGTTTTGTGCAGTATATTGTTTTGGTCTTAGCCCACCCTGAAGTAATAACTCCTTCATTCTGCTCTCTTTTCAGTATTATTAACTGTATGAATGATAAAATTTTCCATATAAACCATCCATAAGAGTCTCCAGTTTTCCCAGCAGTAGACTTTTCCCACATCCATTCCAACATCAGGCCAGCAATGCTCAAAGAAATAACTAAAAAGCAAAGAGCTGAATCTCAGACTCTACAGGACTCGGCATGTCTAATGTCATCGATGACTCCTGTAGAGTCTGAGATGTAGCTCTTTGTGGCTCTTCAAGACAGAACAATTGGAAAAAGACTGAACAAGTTTGTTTGGAAGGGTTGCCAGGCAAACACCTTTTCTCTGAAAAGGACATGGCAGAACAGTTTAGGTTTGTAAAGATATATTTGAACCACAAGACTTCTGGAACAATGCCCTTTGGACATGAGACCAAAGTGGAAATATTTGGTCATGGTACACAGCACCATGTTTGGAGGAAATAAACACAACAAATCAGCAGGGACAGCTCACTCCAACCGCCAAGCATGGTGCTGATGGGTTTGACTTGTTTGGAGCTGAAGGACCTGAACACCTTGCAGTCACTGAATCGGCCGTGAACTTCTCTGTATACCAAAATATTCTCATTCCAAATGTGGCGCCAACAGCAAAAAATTGGTCCAAATGATGTCATGTAACAAGACAATGATCCCAAGCACAAAAGAAAATCTACTCCAGAATGACAAAAGAAGAAAAAAATCAAGGCATTCAATGGTCCAGTTAGAGTCCAGACCTCAACCTGATTGAAATGCTGTGCGGAAACGCATGCCTGCAGACCTCAGTAAACTAAAGCAACACTGTAATAAGGAATTTTCCTAAATTTTTCAACAATAATGTGGGACAGTAAGCGACTGTAATACAGAAAATTGTCACTTCAAGTTACTGCTGCTTAAGGTCATCCTACAGACTACTGAATAATCAGGTGTTATTTTGGTTTTGCTTTTTCCCCCAAAGTGAAAAAAAAAATACAACAAAAAACCCATGTTGTAATAAGATGAGGTTGTCAGTAGCTAATTTCAAAACTTTGTATGGAAAGATGATTCATACTGAGAGTATTCCTGATATGTCATAGGTCGAAACTGAAAGAGATGTGTGTTTTCTTATTGTGCAATCAAAATAAAGGCCATTTTACTTTATGAAGTGAGTTTACAAGATCTGGTATCATCCCTGGCACTGGCGAGAAAGGGTAAATAGAACCCTTAAAACCTGCATTTCAGACTATTTCACCTGTTTCAAATCAGAATCACAATTTTCTTTAGAAAAATCTTGTAAGGACGAGATTCCTCCCTTCAGCAGATTATTGTTACTTTATGAAAGTGAAAATGAAGATAAGTTGTCTACTCTCATTGAATAAAAAAAAAGGAAATCCAAATGTTGTCCATTCTGTTTGTTCCGTTTCTTGCATCACAAAAAGTTTTTATCTGCTATGTATGTGTTGTTGTTTTGTAATTTAAATGCTAGATTTATGGAGGGCGAGGATGTATCTGCACCAGATTTCTAGTCTTACTCTTTATTATCCATTTTTAATCAAAGACACATGAACCCTTGTTTTTATCTACCATCTACACTATCTGCGGAATGAATGCAAGCTTACCTGGAAGTCCTGGTGATCCATTTTTCCCCAGTTTTCCCAAATTTCCCTCTTCTCCAGTGCCGCCATGGTCTCCTGGATGAAAAAAGAAGGATTATGAAGAGGAATGTAAAGCGATGAGCATTAATTTTTTAAGCATCCCAGCAATCGGGTTAGTGGTACATCATTGAAATTATGAGCAAGCTGAAGAGGATTTTCATGCATGGCTTTCAAGAATTATGTTTTAACTTGAGTTCCAGTGCAAGTCCAATAACAGCAAGTCATTCATATATGTTAGGGAAAATTAGAAAACCTTTCATACATCTGAAAGGTTTTCTAATTTTTATAATAATAAAAATTATAATAATATAATCTGTCACTATTAGATATTTATTCAGACAAAAAAACAAAGATATTTCCAAATTGATGCATCTTATTTTTTACTCATTATCATCTTTACACACAAGTGTTTAATCAACATTGGCCCAGCGCAGTAAAACCTAAAAATCTGGCAAATCTATTTAAAACTGATGGGAGTCAGAGTACCAGTAAAAGCAATAAAAGTATGTTTGCTGAAAAGGCTCAAAGTAAATAATAAGACATTTTTGGGTTATATGAAACACAGAAAAAATGCACGTCTGACGCCCATTCAAATATGCACTCAGAGACTGACCCTGTGGTCGGTAGTATCTGGATGAGTCTTGTACAAATAATCAGTTCACTCTAGTGGCAGCTGTCTAAATACACACTGACACAATGGGACTTTTTGGCCAGTAAGTTAAAGTCAGTGGAAGGCCATGAAAGTGGATTTTATGTTTCAGTCACTCCTTACTCATGGCCCGACTTGACATCTGTAGTTTTAGTTGTATTTTTGAGACAAAGAGAACAAAAGATAAGAAGTCTTTTTTTTCTCTGCTTTGATAAAAATTAAAAGTGTAATCTTACTTAATTTCAATGATCTTTTCTGGGTGTAAAGTCCTTGAAAACGTCTGTGGCTTTTATTTGAGCCCGGACTAAATGTGTTTTTCACTAGTGTTAAAAAAGCTGAAAAGAACCCCCCCCCCAAAACTAAAGCATTGCTAAACTTTGCGTTTTATTAGTTCTGTCTGTCTGAATCAGCAGGGGAGAAGGCTACTGGATGCTGTAAAATGAAAAACACACACAGGCAGGCATTCTGTCCAAGAGTCTATGGGTACGCAGACAGCTAGCTAGTAAACCACAGGATATTTAATGCTTGGTAGCTTTATCATCAGCTCTGTAAACCCTGAAAAGTGCTAGGGGTATCTCCTCAAAAAGTTTTACACTCTAAAATGTAGTTAGCACTTTTTACACCCGCAGTATGAGCAAAGAAGAGGACTATCCAAAACCACTGATGTGTGCACACATTGACATTTGTCTTTTCCCTGTATTCAAATCTCCTGAATTAAATCATCACAAGATCTTTGGCCCACAAATAACAGAGTTTTTGGCCTCATGCTAGCAACACCCTATGGAACACACAACGTAACATGTTTTACCTTTAGCTCCAGGTAAGAGGGAATTGGTGCAGACTTCTGTGGATGCAAAGATGTTGCTGAACAAAGCAAGAAGCGTGCAGGGTATCAACGCCCGAAACATCTCAGAAGATCCAGATTCTTTGGTGTGTTTTAGCAGAGGGATGTTAAGCCAAAGCAGTTCCCCGTCTACGATCATGTGCAGCATTAGGTCTAATGAGAACACTGCTGTGAGGGTCAGAGGATGTTTTGTTTATTGAACACACTGATGCGCTGGGCTTTTATCAGAGACTTGTCAAAATGTCAAACAACACATAACAGACTGCATTCCTCTGGTTGTTTTGCCCGTCGGATTTCTGACTGTTGCATACTTTTCTAATTCAGGCCATTGTTTAAACAGACACAAAAATCCAAAGTCAGGGGAAAATGCAGAATATATTTTCTTTATTTTTTGTTAAATATTGGTGAATACAGAGTTATTTGTACAAACTGATGCTGATAATCACCAGGCTTTGTGCAGAGTTACTCCCTATTTGCGCCTCAGTGAACTTCCTTTACCCTCAGCCAAATAATTACTCTGTTTGTACAACACTCGACATCATGAGCCCGCCGAAATGTCAACTCTCAGTTCATGGATGAACTTTTAAAAACCAAGAAAAGAAAAAGAAGCTTGATACTGCAAACAAATATTAGTTCAATCCCTACAGATGTCAAGCTTTTTAACAAAATATAAACAGTGTTAATAAACCACAAATTGTCATCCACATATGTGAATTTTCAATAGTGAGAGTAAAATTCCACGAATGCTAGGTACCAAAGCTTTCCAGCAGATCAGCTTATTGTAACCAGATGATCAGATGATGATTGACTTTTTTCACCCGACAGTGGTTTCAGTGATGAGCTCATTGAGTTAAAAAAAACTAAATAGGCATCGAGAGAGAAGAGCAGTGGAGATGTATGATGTTTTCAGTGAAGAATGAACAAAACGACTCAGACTGAGATTAGACACTTTACTTGCTGTGAAAATGGAGATATTTTTGTTCTTTATGAAGATATCAAAGCTACAGTTATCTGTAATATTTAAGTTAAATTTGAGTTAATTTGAGTTAAATTGAATGAGAAGCCTGTTTCTGTAGCACAAAGAAAAAAGATAGAAAATGAGATTTGTGCCTTATTGCTATATCAAACATGGTTCAGAGCCCTCTCCCCCAACAAGCTCCCTACCATACCCTGGAAACTACATATGCACTGCTTGACAAAAACAACAGAGAACCAGCCCCATTAAACCTCCACTCAAATGTCCCTGAAAAAGCGAATCCACAGAGGCCCTGCTACACACGATCAGCTCCCAGTGTACTGATTGTTCCATATTTTTAGTATTTCCAGCTTGAACACAAAATTAGCATTGTTTTTATATACCCTGTTTGAATAAAACTGCATTTAAAGGAGAAAAATAAAGGATGATTTCCTTTCAGAGAGCATCTGGTGGCCACTTATTTACTGTGCAGATGTGTCTCTTGGCAGGAGTATTAATAAGCATTTTACTATTAACAAGCGACTCCTTTGATACATTAAAAAAAGACATATGGACAACAGGTGAGGTTTGGTTTAGATGTATAATTGGTTTGTAAATCTGCTTCACGATCACACAGTCCTCAAATTGTTATATAAACTTTGTGTTTCTGTGGAGGAGATGCAGAAATCTGAGTAACAGATGTGACCCACCTGTGGTATGCCTTCACATTACCTAATGCATCAGTGTGACAAAGGCAAAGTCAGACATGATGCATTCATTTGTTTAATGAGCCTTTTTAAAAGAAAACAAAACAAAAAACCCTTTACAACAAAAGACACGTTTATCCTGTTTCCTCTTGGAAGCTCATTGAGGAATTGAAGTTTTCATATAATCATAAATTCTTCCATTAGGTAAGTCATCCAAGAATTGTCTTGTACATTCGCTTTCAAGAATACACAAAAAATATGAATGAACATGGGGATGCTCTCTGCACACTGATATCCACCAAACTGCATCCACAGGATTGAAATTATATCCTAAAATTCTTTTGGTTTAGAGGCCATGGAGGGACAGAGAACGAGGGCAGTGCGGCAGAGGACTGAAAAAAGAGAGGAAGAGACTGAACAATAGTGAGAGAAAAGGCAAGTAACAGGGCAGGGAGCAGAGAAGAATAACAAATAAAAGATAGTGTGGTCAGAATCACATAGCTTGGCAGACAGGGGGATCTTCTTATTCAAGAGTTATGATTTCTGAGATTTCGTAAGTGGTCCCTCAGAAGGAAAAGTCATTGAGGGTGTTTGCTTAGTTTCTGAAGCACAAGGAGAGGCTGATCATATCAAAAAGAGCTAATTAAAAAAAGATGTCACTTTAAAAATTTGCTATAAAGAGGAGAAGAGTTAAAAGCCTTGCAGGTTGTCTTTCATACTGTACTTATTCCAAAGCCATAACTAAACATAATTGAATTGCAGCCAAGTTCAAACTTGCTCAAACACCTGCTCAAAAAGCTGCCTTTCACACTACTCATCTTCAAGAACATTTTGCTACAAATTGGGAAGCTTCCTCTCTTTTGGGTTCTACTAGAAAGGCAATTTAAAGCGCATACATTCTCATGTGCCTGCAGATATCTCAGCAGAGCCCGACAACAGTTTCTTTTGGCTTCTGCCACCGTTTGCTCCAAGCTTCAAGCTCGTTATGTTGTTTCTGCACAGAGGAATTTGTTGATGGCGAGAACTGTGTACTTTGGGACAACATTTTTTTTCTTCTTTTAATGGCTCTGAATCTTGTGTTGTTAATAATTGCTGGCTAGCACGTCAGCCTGCTTACTTAAAGTTTTAAAAAGACTGAGTGCAGCAGCATATGTCATGATCAACATGAAGGCAAACAAAAACAACACAAAAACGTGTGCCTGTGATGAGCACTAAACATATTGCATACAACAAAATCAAAGGTCAATGACAGAAAACTGTTTTTAGTCGTATCTAATTCTCTAAGTACTAAAATGATAAAAACATCAAAATTACGTTTTATGAGCCATTTTCATCTTTACCATGAGTCCACGTAGCATCTGCCATATATGTGCGACCAGTTTCACTACAATGATTCTGAACAAGTCTGTGAGGAAAGTGAGAAACCTCTGAGTTTTAAAACCCTAATAACGGCATTTAAAGGAGCTATACCCGATTTCACGTCCGGCTAGTTTAGTTAGTGATAGCGGCTAGTTTTTTAGCTTTGGCGTGACACTCTTTCTCGGCCAGTGGGGTTAACTTTCGTAACTTCCAGATCCTTAGGGGAACGCTCTTACTGGCTGATCATAATCCGGACGTGTTAACCCCACTGCAGAGAAGAGCGTCACGGCAAAGCTAAAAAACTAGCCGCTATCGCTAACTAAACTAGCCGGACATGATATCGGGTATAGCTCCTTTAATGGGTAGAATAATGCTTTAAAAGGCACTTAGAACAAGGCAGTACACACAGACCACCGTTAATTCACAGCTGTGTTTGGCATTTCCAGTCATTTCTATGCCCATCTTAACCCCTAGATATCAGTAGTCCTTACACACTTCACCAAACTGATACAAAAAGTGAAAATCAGTCGTTCTGTGTTTATATGGACTTTATTTGTTTCAGCACTTCAGATATGATTTAGGAACGTGTAGCATCACTGCAATATGTCTGTGTGGCATGCCAGCACACATTGCCTACATAAACACAGGAACAACCCTGTTTTCCTCAGGGCTAATTGTTTACATGTGGTTCAAGATTGCTTCTCTAATTAAGAATGTGATTCACACTCCTGGATTGGGGGTTGTCTCCGTAGCACTAACCACACCACAAAACAGCCCTGATTTCAGCCTTAAAATCCACACTGGAAATGCAATTGGTATATTAAAGCAGTAGTAGGAGCAAAAACTTCCCACATGTGTTTTACTGACAAATCAGTCAACAGCGAATTCAGCACATAAAAAACATTTACATAACCTCTGCAGGAAACTGCTCTAATTTACTGTGCAGTATGTGTGTCACAAGTGGCTGGTGTTGTTTGTTCTTAATGCTTTTTACCAGCAATTTTAGGCCAGACAAAAGCTTTTCTCAAGAAGAAAATCACAAGCAGTAGTGACAACCAAAACCATGCTCTGTGTGATGGATTTCTTAGTTTGCTAATGATTTCACTCCTTGACTCAGATGGTCATTACTAGGAGCATTGCTGAATGGTTCTCACCAGGAATCAATTAAACATGTTTCTACTCAGTTGAGCATAATGTTTCGCTTCCACTGAAGAACTGAAACAAGCCCTCTGATCAAAATGGCTCATTCCCTTCAACACAGGGGTGCCCTCTAAACTACTATGCCAGCTAATATTATAAATAGAGGTTTTTCTGCGTTGCAGCATGTATTATTGTTTACTTTTAAAACCCACAAAGCTGGGGGCTGATGGGATGACTGCATCAAGTACATGCTAATTTATCATGGGACCTTTCTTTCTTAATGGAGGATGGGGGTGGGGGGTAATACATGTAGCGTGTGTATGAGTGAATTTGAGAGAGCTTATGATCGGGTGGGTGTTTATAAAATTGTTGGTTGTGTGTGTAAATGCTTGATGAATGGTTTTGTATTTTTGCTTGTTTTCACACTTTCAAATGTTGTGACAAAAGTTACAAAACAAAATGTGGACACTCTCCCATCTGGAATAGGTTTCAAAGGAAGTGAGTTTAATAGTTTAAACATCTGAATAAATGAAAACAGGCTAAAAGTCACTTTGCTTATTATGCTAAAGTGTGAAAGCCTTCCCAGATATCTGGCTCTCGGCCTTGAACCAGCCTGACCTCCCTGACTAACCAGTCTTGGAACGAGCTTGTCAGTGGTTAAAACAATGCATTCATATCCCACCTTTCATTATAGGCTGAAAACTCATTTCTTTTTCTTTTCCCATGAAACAACATCCCACAGTGTGATTTCCCTTTTTACTCACTGCAAATGATCCAAAAACAAGGAGAACATTTTCCAAACATGGTCTAAAGATGCAAATTTACTTAATATTTACTGTGACACTAAATAAAGCTATTTCTGCCATGGCTATACTCCTATACACTATACACTGTACTTTAGTGTGAATAGACGTTCAACTTAAAGTGTATTTTCTATTTATAAGCTGGGCTCTTTGCAAATAATGTAATGCATTATGAATGCAGCTATATAATACTTTGAGAAATTAGGATAACAAGACAAGGCAAAAATTGCAAATAATACAGCAGCACAGAATTCATTTTTGTCAAGTTTTATTTAAATTTTCCCTTTTTGCAACTTGCTTTACTATTGCTTAAAGTTCATCTGTAAAGAATAGCATTTAATTCTTAAAATGTGCAATACACAAGGTATGCATCATAAAGATGCAAACAAGAACTTATTATGAGGCTTGGAGTCTTAGAGTGAACAAAATCATGCAATACTCGCTACGTCAAACCTTTTTTTTTTGCAGCTTTTCATGTTTTATTATCAATTTTAGTTTGTTTTAACTTTTGTTTAACTAGTTGTGTAACTTAGAAATCCTGATCCACTTTTTTGCTCTTACTGAACTCATGAAAACTGAAGGTTAGAAGGCTGGGGTACAGTGACAAATTTATATTCATTTCCCCTTCATCAGATTCACTGCTAGCTGTCATATCCAGAGCTGAAACCAGTGGAAGATAAGAGCTGGGTGATATTGTTCTTGGTTCCATATTTCGTTTGGCTTTCTTGAATACATGTGAAATTTTACATCACTCAGAAGTATGAAAATAAACCCAACCTTATCTGACAGGAATATGTTAAACACAACATTTCAACACTTGTTTTCATGGTTCCAGTATGAAACTGTTCACAATTATGTTCTGGATCCTCAAGATCAGGGCAATGATAATTCAGGGGTGGAGTTTAGTTCTGATGTCTGAATGACATCTGGTTCCAAAACAACAACAAAAGGTAGAAAATGCACTAGAAAAAAATCAGTGAAATCAGGAAGATTATTCCTTACAATAGTTTTTCATAGTATGATTCAAAGAAAATACCTGAAATATTATAACTGAACTGGATGAACAGCATTTATTTTGTTTTTCTAGAACTGGACACGCCACACATTTATTTATGATCTGTTTCCAAATGCTAATTTACCAGGAATACTAAATTTATATAAGCTTCAACAGTCCACACATCCATTCCATAGTGAGGCAGCCATTTTTGTAGTGCCCTGGAAACTTTGGCTTCAGCTCTGTATCCGTATCATTAAGCGGATGCACCTTTTATTCCTGGATTGCATCATGGCAACTTGTGCAGGAAACCTGCTCCCGAGCAGGTTGGATCATATTGATTTAATTTTCACTCCAAATGACAAAGAATTCGCAGCTTCTTCCAGCTGAGGCTGCTGGCCAATCTGAAGCCTTACCTGACCTTCAAAGACCTTAAAAGAGTTATACATAGCATACCTACATTATTACAAGACTGAAATATTGCAATGCTTTGTTTGTGGGGCTACCCACTTTTTCTTGCATCGGCTCGATATAATTCTTTTCTTTTCCCCACTGCACTGGCCTCTGATTGGGGTTAGGATAGATTTTACTATTTCAATAATAGTTTTAAAGTCCTAAATGGACTGACTCCATCATTCTCAGACAACCTTGTTCATATTTACAAGCCTGTTGTATAACTATGGCCTTCAGATCAGTTGAATCAAGTCATTCTCAAATCCAGGTTGAAAAGTCAAGAAGACCACATCTTTTCTGTTGCTGCTTTGTGTTTGTGTACTAAACTTCCCATCAATGTCAGATCAACTGTTTTTGAACCTTATTAGAGACTTTTTCCCCATTGGCTTTCAGTTCAAGTTAGCTTGTAGCATATTACTTATGTTTTAAAACTCTAATTATTTTTTCATGTTATTTTAGAATGTGTTTTTAATAAGGCCGTGAAGTTGATCAGCTTCTTTATTCAGGCATTGATAGAGTCTGCACTATTCTGTCATCTTTTCTTGGTCATTTTCAGGGGCACCTGTTTTGCTTTTCTGCCTCCTATGAATGCTTAACTGTTTTTGATAATCTGCTCTCGAATTTTATAGAAATAACATAATTTGGGTTGACTAAGTTGATAGCCAGCATTTTTACCTGTAGTGCAGCCATCGCTCTCACAGATTAAAACATGTCGTCTTGAACAATTTTGGCTGCTGACGGCCACTGTACATTCACAACTGTGTGACCTATCTTTACCACTAGATGTCAATCCTACACACTGCCCAATTAAGTTGGATGAGCACACTTTGTCTTTTTTTGACTTTATGTAAATATAGTGAACAATAATAAAGCAGTCCCCCAAACAAATTGTTTGTACTCTCGTCAAGTAAAACAAAAAAGAAATTACTACATTAAAGGGTGAAAAGCTGTAACAGTGACATATTGCTCACTTTCCCACTGACGTTCTCTTGACTTTTCCATGTTGTGATGGACCGAGTGAAGGATACACAGGCACAGGTTAAAGTCCAAACCAGTCTTTTTTATTCAGCTACCAAAAATAAAACGAACAAAAACGAGACTAAAAAAAGAACTCGTAATGAAACTTACTCAAACAAGCTGACCTAACGAATGAGACAAAAGGGGAAACTTAAATGGTTGTTTATCGACCCACAAAAAGAAACACAACGGGTGAAACACAACAGAACTAACTGAGACAAACTGAGTAAAACTCAGCACCCCCCCTCCCATGTCACTGAAGTGGTCCGGTCCAATTTAGCTGCACCGCCCTGTGACCGCCTGCTGGTTCCTTAGCCAAGGACGGGAGCAGCTGCAGTAACTCAAACAAAACATAACCTAAACCAATGGATGACAAAAACACAATATAAACTAAAATGCACACATTCATTTTAGAATAGGCCTACATAGTGATGTATCTACATAAATAAACTGAAGCCACAAACAAAACAAATACCATGACTCTGTAAATTAAATCCTATGAAAATAAAAAAAGCGTATTATGTGATGCAGTTCGTTACCATAGTGTGTGGCTGCACTGTTGATTAAGCCATCACACACTCCCATTGTAAATTAACAGCTGTTGTATTAGGAGGAAGAAAGAGTTTGTCCCTTTAAACAAGAGGTTATTTCAAATCTTTTCCTGCACCTTCATGTACTTCAAAAGCTACTTACTTTTCTCTTTCAATACCAGTACAACAAGATTTAGGGTTTGGATTTAAAACTAAAACAGCTGGAATGGTAGTGAAAGAGAGAAGTAAGTAGCTTTTGAAGTACATGAAGGTGGAGGAGA
>JBBDHI010000006.1:17627903-17647564 GCA_037177115.1 Craterocephalus stercusmuscarum | reverse complement strand
CCGGCACTCCGGACCGCTTGGAAAAGACAAAAACAGGTATGTAAGGGCTTAAAAAAGTGGATTTTCCATGATATGTTCCCTTTAACTCAAGCTAGACACGTTTTGGTAACTGGTGATTCTGTAGAGAAGCTCTGCCATGAAGGCTGCACCAGTAGCTCAGTTCACAGCCTCCTGCCACTAGGCGGTGGTAATTAGCTTGGTAGTTGCTCAACTACCTCCATTTAGCAGAAGAAGCTTCAGCTAGCTGCTAGACTGTAGCAAAAGTTATGAATATAAGTATTCAAACTGAGACAAAAATGGTATTAAACCCCCGAAATAGCGAAAAATTCACACAACAATCCAATTTATTAATTACGGTTTCATAGCAGAGGTAGTAACAAGGCAGACTCTGAGAAGTTTATATGTACTGTTTGCTAAGTTGACAGTAGCCCTGTCCCATTTAAGGGTCTGCATCCTACTAAGTACGCAGCCTTAGTGGTCTATGGAGGCTGCTTCCTTCTGAGCAAATGGGGCGAGTCTAGCAAATCCTGATTGCGGCGTGACATCATCACATTTGCCCCCAAGCCCGGGGAAAACATGAGAAAATAAACAAACGAAAAAATAATAATGGAGATCAACATATTTTTTTTATTTACTTTTTGTTGGAGGAGGAGAAGAGACGCTCATTTGGTTCAGGCTGGGAGAGCGTTCAGGTTGTTTTTAGCTCTGAAAGGCTCCAGTCCGTTGAAATAAACTGTAGCTAAATGTATCAATAAAAGTAGTAGTATCAATAAATCCTTAATGATACCCATCCCTAATAAAAGAATGGGTGAAGGAAGCAACCATCACATTTTTGGTACGGATTGGGATTATTTTCTTTAAGAACAGATAGCTGTTGGCCTGACCAGGCCTAATTTGAAATTATGCTGATGTTTTCCCTTTAAACAGCTACATTACAGTAAGATTAGTGTATTGTTACAATATATCGGAACAATATGTACAATTATATATTAATGCCATCAAAGTTTTTCAGCCAAAAAACATATTTGGATGAAGGTATGTATTATTCATAAAATGCTTTTGGGGCCCTTAAGCTTTAAACAAAAAGGGAATCCTTCAAGAACAAATGCAGGGAGTTATTGTCCTTATTTCCAGCATTCATTGCTATTGGAGCCCAGAGGCAATATTGTGCTGCAAAAAGCAACAAGTTTGCTACCCGCTTCGCTTGGATTACCATTAAAGAGCCTATCCCATGCAGTGAATAAGTTCAAAAGAAGTTTGGGTAATAAAACTTGTATCTATTTTCCTTTGCTACCATATACTTCCTATTAATGTTTTTAATGTTTTAATGTTTTCTGTTTAGCACTTGTCAAAAATTGTCATGAACCTAAAAATGTGCTATACAAATACACTTGCCTTGCCTATTAGAAATATATTTTGAATTTGTTTATTTGATTTTCCGATGACCTTTAAAGTTTCTTGTAAAAGTTGATGATATATGAGTACCGTGCTTCTGTAATGATCTGTTTTTTATTGAATTCTCTCACAAATGTCAGTGGAACACCTCCTGGTTAACTAAATGGACTGCCCTTTCACTCACTGAATTGAGCATTCGCCACATGCTCCAAAGGCTCAGTCCTTACTGCAGCTGCCTGGGCTCAGTTCCAGAGTGAGTCCTTTGCTGTATGTCAACTCTGCTCTCTCTCTCAACTTGTTATCATCATCTAATGAAGGCTCAAATACCCAGAAGAGAAGGCACAGGGAGTCAGTGGTTAGCACATTTACCTCACACCAAGGTGGTTTCCAGATTGAATCTTGCCCGGGGTCCTATATGTGGAGTTTCCACGTTTCCCCTGTGCATTTGTGGGTTTTATCTGGATACTCTGGTTTCCTCTCAATATTTGTAGGTTTGACTGTGAGTGTGCACAGTTGGGTTGTGATAGTCCTGTGATGTATCTCCCACCCGCATCGACTCTATGCGCTAGAATAAAGTGGGTACAAAAAAATAGAATAATAAAGAGAAACTGCATGGGTCAGAGATTTGAGTGAACGTCTCACAACTCATTTCTTACTTTGAGCTGGTTCTCATTCCTCAGACGATCGTTTGGTCTTGGATTGAGACTAATACAATAGTTTGTTCATTCACACCGAGCCAATATTTCCAATTCCTTAGTGGATGATCAAATAAGCAAAGCCAAGCTGACTGATTACAGCTTTATTTATCTATTTCTCTTTAGACGTTCATTCATTCATTTTTGACACATGGGGTGTTCCACACATGAGTTGGCAGGCAGAGTATAAAAAACATTTTGTTTCATCAGTGTTGAGTTTTCTACATTACATCTACATATTTCACTGAAGCTGCTTCACCTCTGTGACAATTATAGAAACACGAGGAAAAAAGAGAGACAAACATTCAGGCAAAGAAAAAATAAACTCACATTCCACTATGTTTGCAGTGATTATTCCTTTGGGGTTGGGAATATCTCTGTTGCTTCAAAAGTAGAGCCTATTCGGTTAAATTAAGATTGATTCCAGACATCACAATCTTTGGATAAGGCGGTTGAAACCCTGCCTTGTTTTCCTCTGACGTCTTCTTTCACTACTTCGTCCACTACGCAACTCGTGAGGATGCAACGTTTTATTTTAGGACCGAGAGCTGAAGAGTATGTGGGAAGAAAGGGCTGTGAGGTGGGTGGGCATATGTCTCCCGCTTTCTGTCTCTCTTTCTGCGCCATATAAGAACGGATCTGTGATGGAGACCCCGTCACATCGCAGTTCACTTTTACGCAGAGGAGATGAGCACACGGATAGTGAAACCTAACCCTGCCATGAAACTAATAGTGGTGAGTAAGCAGAGGTTCTGCAGGGCTTTTCGGTCAGCTGGATAACGCAGCTGTTTTACTGAAGGGCGTTTTTTTGTTAAGTATTTAAATGTATGTATTTGCTTATTCTTAAACAGTTTGTTTTAGACCCGCAGTTTTGTTGTGCTGCGCTCGGTTTCCAGCCTAAACTGAATTCAGTTCTCAGCGCGTGGTCCTCATGTTTCAAATATAAAATAGTAGTAAAAAGAGAATGAAACTTTTCTCATTATATGCCAGCTTTATGCGCAGGTAGTTTTTAGGGTGTGCAGTTTGTTTTGGGGCCAGCGGTGAATCCGTGCGCAGTTACGCATCAGTAACCTGAAATGCTTCTGTCTTTCGCGCTTTGGCACAGTTATGAATGATTATACTCGCTCGTGCTTTCTGGTTCTAACACGTTAGCCTTTTAATAGTTAATGTTCAGACATTTTGCCTTACTCTGTATAAGTTACAGACCTCCAGATATATTTTTTGCCCCAGCTGAATGGGATTAAATAAGCAATTCATGCTGAGGTTTTGTCAAACGTTACAAATGAGTATTATATCAAATATTTTTCAAGAAAATGTAAAGTCTAAAATCTTAATTAATTCTGAGGGTTGTTTGTTTTTTGGAGATTAATGGAGATCATGTTTCCCCCACCTGTTTCTGTTATGAATACTCAGCACACCCTCAACCAAAAAGATAAGCTATTTTCATCACTGAATGAACGTTTACTTTAGGTCATATTTCACTGCTTTTACTATGGCACGATTAGCATTTAAGCCATTTCAGGCTCCCATTGTGAATCACCTGGAGACAGTGTTTACAGCAGGCTGTGTGTGACACAAATTTGTTCTTGCTAAATGTGTGCCTCCGGGTTAAAAGCATTTTTTGGGGCACGTTTTGCATGCAGTGCGAGGAGCCTTTGAGGGTTTTGCATATGTTAATCCACAGATGTGTATCAGGGCAGAAACATGATCATTCACTATAATTCCAAAGCACTAACACTGTTTTCCCTTCTTGTGAGCTACAGCTATGTGTGCTTGTCTTTGTGTATAATGGAAAAAAAACATAACAGGAGAGACTTTATTCTGCATCATGCAAGCATGGTCAGATAGTAATTTGTGTGATGTGCTGCTGCTTCAATGTGTGCAAAGTACAATATGTTGACATACAATTGAATGTTTGTGCATGCACATCTACGTACTTTCTGCCATCCCATAATGTGATGTTATCATTACAGATTAGTTCCTGTAGCTCGTGTCCTAAAATAGACAAATGGTGTCTGCTTACAGGTTCTTACATGGTGTCGTTCACTTAATCAACCAGCCTTTCAGTCATTTGAAAATCTAGACAAATATATTTTTAGCCAACTTCTGAGTCAGTCATCCAACCTCTTAGTCAGCAGGTAATTCACTGTTACAACGGCACTCTGCAATTTTGTGTTGAAAACAATGTTTTGCTTTAAAGTGCAAGTGCATGCTGAACGTGTGCCTTTTCTTTTTCTGCTCAATTTTCAGACGCGCGTTTTACGTTGACTTTTCCAACAACTGGCTGATGTCAGTGATGTAGCTGATGCTGATCTGTCAGTAATAGAGTCTTAAAACTGGTACAGGAGGAGCAGTCAGTCACAGAACGGCGATCCATCTTTACAGCTGTCTGTTCTCCATGTTTACTATCCCTCTCATAATCCCTCTTCAAGTCTCACATGCAGTGATTAAGTTTACTCCCTCCAATGTGTTATCTATAATCTATTGTCTGTGTTTCCTTATCTCTACGTCTGCTCTCCCTGACTCTGTTGTGGCCGTTGGCCGTGGCCAAAGAACTTCCCTAAATCCAGCAGCACATTCACATGCTGAGCACAAACACATTGGAGTAATCACTCAGCCAAAAGGACTCACCTCTTCTTTGTGTTTTTGTTTTTCTTAGAGACAAGCAACAGAGAAAGGGTGAGGGAGTAGGTTTGGAAGGATAAACATAAAGAAGACATTTGTGTGAAAGCCTAGGATAAACCTTTTCAAACAAACACGTAGTAGTTTATTTCAAATCACTATTATCTGCCCAGGGTGCTTCGGCACACCGAACTTCCTCTTTTCCATCAACAGTGGCACTGATAGCGGAAGTATGTGTGTGTGTGTGTGTGTGTGTTACTGAAGGTGTGTGCATGTGTGCAAGTCTTAGTGAGTGTTTAAAAGTGTGGCACAGTTGTGATGAGCTAATTGATCCAGTGTATGCATGTATAGCACTGAGCGATTAAGAAACTGATTATTACAGCAAACAGAAGTTATTTATTACTGTCAGCATTGCACAAAAGCCTTCATCTGAGTTTTCATCTTACTTCTGGATGAGTCATATTAAAAACAGCCTGACTAATCCTATGCAAATTTCCACAAAGACTCCTTATCTGGCATAAGATGAGATAGAGCACGATAGTCTGATTTATTTGCCTTGGAACTGAGCAAGTGTTTCACAAATCCATCAGTTTAACCGTGTGATGTGTTCACAGAAATGCTGCTAGCCTTGGACTTTTGTTGTTGCCGTTTGTGTTTGAGATATCAGACCAAATGATCTTCCTCTGTGAAGCAGCAGAGTTTCTTAGGTAAAGGGAGCAGAATTTCTGCATCACAAATATGTTTAAAATTGCTGGAATTGAATGTGGACATAGATCATTTTTGTGAAGCACGTCTAATTTCTTCTGTTTCAGACGAGCCTCAAAAAAATCGTCCTGCTTTTACCAGTCAGTGACAGAACTGTTGCTTTTGTTTTCATTACAAATAAACCTGCTGATTCAGTTTGTGCATAAATGGTTGACCATTTCTGTATAAAATCTCTGAATACAGTTATAGTTGCCTTCTTTCCCCTGGCTGCCATCACCAGACGCATGCTCCAGATATCTTTGAAATTAAATAACAATACAGTCTTTATTTTACATGAGTTATTATGCCGAAACATATAAATAATTCCCTTCAATCGTGGATGAATAGATGAATGAAAATAGTGAAGATCTGTATGCATGTGCACACACATACACAAGAACACACACACACACTCGTGAGCTGGAATCCCCCCTCAGACCACCTGTGCTCTACTGTTAACTGAATCCATGTGCCTGCTGGATGAGCTGGTGTAATGTGGTTTGGTCCCTTTGTGCCATGGTTTCTCTCCTCATATCATAACTTTAAAGCTGACCTCAGACAAGCTCAATATGGAATCTTGCCTTCTCTACACTCCAAGTTTAACGCAACTCTAATTCTCAAATCTTTTTGGATATCAAATAATGTTGCTTGTTTCTCGTGGACATTTCCACCAGAGAACCCATGTTGTGCATGTTTCTTATTTTGCTGTGTAAATTAAAACAAATTGTATTATCTGAAAACAAACCTCGATGTATTTGGCTGAGTTAATACATTAATATTTTGAATTATCAAGTTGCTTGGCTTTAGTGTAACATGAGTGTGATAAAACTTTCTGTAAAAAGATGCCTAGCTCTCAGTTTTTAACCAAATGTGTAAAGTTCTTAAAGGAGAAGTTCGATATTTTTCAACCTGGACCTATTTTGCGGCATGATATACGATCATTTACTCACCCAGACAGTTGTGGCGCAAGTAGATTTCATACTATAAAATAGGTCCAGGTTGAAAAATACCAAACTTCTCCTTTAAAGTCCGGGAAATTAACCCCATTGGCCCAGAAAGAACTTCATGTCAAAGCTAAAAAATATGCAGCTTTCGCTAACTAACATGTCCTATACTCATGGATATGCGTAATCAATGAGTCATTCATTTATATGGACGTACCCCTTTTACCACATAATATACCGTGTAGAAACCATTTTTCTTTCTTAGAAAAGTAAAGTAATATCAGAAATAGCTCCTTTAAAGCGGATCTATGCAAGATTATCAGAGTCATAAAGCTGCTTGGAAGTAATTACTTTGCTTGACTGACCTGTTCTGATGAAAAAGCTGACATTCCCTCTTCTATTGGGTCTCCCGATCCCCAAAACGGCGCTTGCTTGTTTGTTTTGGTTTGAAAGTCTCGCGATACACGAGACTACCGCTATACAGTCGGTTGTAAATCCCTTCGGACAGATATGCATGTTTCATCTATGATTCGTTTTTTGCTTTGATACTGCTTTGATAATTACTTTGACTACATGCCTTTGAAGCCATAATGACTCGCCGTCGCCTGTTCAAAACAACCGTAAGTTGCCTCTGCTTTACAACATTCTTCTTTGTCTGTCGCCTATTTCCATTATGACACTCCCCCTACAGCTTTGGGGTGCGTACTGCATGGTAAACATACCCAGAGTTGCATTGATCTGCTTTAAGCCTTCTGCACAGGGACGTTTCCAACATCAGAAACAAAAACAAAAACTGTTTCATGATTAGAACACCTACATTATTACAATACAATACAATACATTACAATACTTTTGTTCCGTCACTGTATATAAGAAAAGTGACGGATAAGAAAACACTGTTAACTGAAGCGTTGCTTGCTTAACATCTTTTCTCTGCAAGTAAATCTGTATTTGCATTGACTTAAATTCTGGATCCATCATAACCATATCTATCTCATTTGTTTCCAGACTGAAACACATTTGCCATTGACCCTTTTTAATCAAGAATACATCTTTTAGGTGACACAATAAAGAGTTTGTTGACACAGTCATTTCTTGTCCTTTCCATTCATGAGCAAGGCTTTTTTTCTGTTCAGTGGATTTCCTGGCATACATTAATCAGAAAACAACATTTAGACTGTTTAAATGCTGTACAGTATTTTCCCAAGGGAGAAGAATTCTAGGAGCCAATTTTCCAATAAGCAGTTCAACATGCAGGTGTCTCCACTTACAGTAATTTACATAACACCTGCCCATCTTTGCCCAAGGGCTTCTACAGGGCTCTGTATCTTCATCCTCCCTCCTCTTTCAGTTGGCTGAGCTCCACGTAGGATATGCCTTTTACTAAGCTTTGTTCTGAAGATGTCAACAGTATAATTATGTCTGTCATTTGCCCCTAGCTGCTGTGTAATTTGGGTTTCCAGTGGTTGTCCATGATGTCGTCAGATGGCGGCTTCTAAATCAAAAGGAGGGTGAAAAGTTCAAAATCTCTTTTTTATTGTTGATGAGAGCTCTGAAACACACACCCCAGGACATCTTCCGAACTCTTCAAAAGTTTGATTTTTTTTTATCAGATGCAAAAAGCTACTGTGTTGGTTGGTTTGGAAAAATAAAATTGGCTACGTGTGAAAACACGTTGAATTGTAAACAGCATGCTATAAATTGTTCCAGTAAAAGCACTTAATTGGAGTCATTAGGAGTTATTATTTCTCACTAAATAAGGAACACATCTGCTGGATGTTCTGCTCAGGCTGAATCTCAACTGTGAAGCAAATTGCAGCCAGAAAGAGCAGCATCCACCGTTAGCTCACATGTTGCATGAGGGACGATCTTCACTTTGTTTTATTTTAGGATTGTATTAAACAAGTTCTATCATGGGTAACATTACGTAATAGATATGAGTGAATAACAGAAAACAATTTTGTTTACTGGACTAATACAAGACATTTCTGTGAACCATAGAAAGATTCTGGATATTTCAGTCATTTAAACGACATTTATCAGCTATTGCCTTTCATTTTTAATTAGAAATTTGCATGCAGTTTATTTCTCACCCGTTTACTGTTAAAGAACTTACTTATAATAACTTTGCATTGTATATTGCAGATAAAAATCTAATCAAATAACTTCATATGAAGATTCTGAAATGCATCTATTTGGCTTTCTGTAAAGATAGCAGCCTTGCAAGTGAATTTATCCTGACTAGAACCATCAATTTAAGTAAAAAACGAGTGTAACTACATCCAGATTTGCTAAAAACCCAGGTAACCCTCTGTCTGTCCATCAGTCGACTCCACCCTCCTGCTGCTACTAAGCTGATTGGATGTGGCGTTGTGGCTTAATAGTGTATGTATACACTGCTTAATTTGTAGTGCAAGGCTATGATTGTGGGTTTGATTCCTGATGGGGCCACCCATACTACAAACAAACTCGTGCAGTTTTGCTAGTCCTCCTCAGCAAGTTGCAGTAGATGAAAGTTTTCCCTCAAACGCTGTGTTCAGAGGTCGATAGGTTTTGCCGGGAATACCGCTGCGCTTGCCAGGCCGTTTGAAGCTTTGGTTTCTGTTATGGTGTGTAAAACCCATTCATCTATTTTTACTGTCTTTTTCAGTGGCCACCAGTGCAACATATAGCAAAAACAGATAACGAAAATGAACATTTTGTTTTTTCTACCACTGGAATAACTGAACAATAGATGTACACTAATGAATTATTGAGAGAGCGTGCACACACTGACTAACAGCTGGAAGATGGAGAAGACAGCTGTACTGCAAACTATCTCCAACCGCACTCACATTCCCAAATGGCTGCATCTCTGCGGCCAAACATTTGCAACACAAAGATGGATAAAAGTACACCTTAAAAAGAGATTCTTTTGGTTTCCAAATGAACTCCAGTTTGAATCGTTGTGTATTGTGTTTGTGGTTGCAAGTTTTATGGCTAATCAGATTAGTAAAAATGCCTTTTTTTCAAGATGGGGATCATTGGTGTTTTGGTGGTGTAAACTGGAGAAAAGGGTGGATACGTGTTGTGTTCTCCGGTAGTGAACGGGGAAAGCCCAGTAACCTCCGACACTTCTCTATATGCGCAGCAGCCAGGAGGGGAGGCCGCAGCACACGCAGACCGACACTGACGAGGACAATAACTGCATGCGAACCTCCACAAACATGCAAACGCACAAACACATTCCTACACGTGCACACTCTTCATCTCACATGCACAAATGTTTAGTTGTTTGTTGGAGGAATTGACTCATCTTTTAAGATGCACAGATATGACAGAGAAGGTGGAATAACGCACTCTCTCACATGCACGGTACTTGCAGGGTGTGTTGTTAGTGAGTTGTCCAAGCAGTGAAGATGTATCATGGCCAACGGGAAAGTCCGCAGAGCCAGTAGTGGAGGCCGTCTGTGGAAGGCGCCTGGTGTGCAACATCTGGTCCGCATGTGGCCTCATGCCGCTACACGGCTGCATGGCAAACCCATTCACAAAGTGATATCTTGCATTTTAGAACTCACCGCCTCAAGCTTTTTAGGCCATACTTAGTCTATGAGACATGGGATTGTTCATAGAGTAATAGCTAAATAGATGAGTTCCAGAGATTCACTAGCAGCTATCCACGCTACTGAGAAAGAAAAGAGACAGGTTCTTCATAGGTGGGTGAGGGGAGAACGGGCGAGCTGTTGCTCCCGCTCTGGGGTAATATTAAAGTGCGATAGATCATGCTGGAATCGCATCAGATGCTCCGTAGATGCAGCGTAGCCGACCTGACAGAGATGCTGACATGGATAGAAGCTGGTGTTTACTGTAAGTCAGAGATAACAAGGCTGTGCAGCTAATCCAGCGTTAGACATTTATTCTAATATAGCATGTGCATAATGTTGCCTTGGATGAGACATCTGAACTCAATTAAAAGTTTGAAATTTTGTAAAAAGATGAAAAAGGATGTGAGAGGGCAATAAAGTAAGTCTGATCCCCTTATTATAACTAAATAGGCAAAAATGTTTATGTCTTGTATGTGGTCCAGATGATCAAACAACTTTCGGCAATATTGCAAACAGCCAATATGCAACTTTAAAAGACCTGCTGTTCCGAGAACATCACTCCAGTAATTGTCACTAAAGTTTTTAAACTCTGTGCTTTAAATCATGTCCACTGGGTACTTTAACTTCAGTGTCCTGACCTTTGTTTCAACCCATTCTAACTTTAAGCTTTGGGTTGGCAGGCTCTCTAAAATAAAAAAAAAAGATCAGGAAAAGAATGTAACCTTTAGGCCAAAGGGGAGCTGTGCACAGGACTGTTTCAATCGAGAGTTTGTCGCTGTTGTTGATTTACTCCTAAACTGACTCTCTTTCTCTTGTAGCTCTTTACAGCTTCTCTTTCCTGGGCCTTTCAGCAACAAGCTGTGCCACCAAAATACCAGTACCAAGACCCAGGGACGTCTGAACTTCTTCTTTGTGACCAGTGCCCTCCAGGCACAGCAGTGAAACAACACTGCACTGCCAACACCCCCACTGAGTGCCAGCCCTGTCCTGAGAGGCACTTTGCTGAAAATTGGCACTGGGGGGACACATGCCAATATTGTACCTCGGTATGTATGGAGAAACTTTGCATATCAGTTTAATATCAAGTATTTATCAGATTTTTTTTTTTTGGCAGTAATATGTTTTTCATGAGAAAACTTTTAGCAGAAACTACTTGTGATCATATTCAGGGCATTTAGTGTTTATCTCAAACTGTGGTACATGGTGCACACACTCCCTCTAGTGGTAGACAGATGATTTGAAATCATCTAAGCCTACAGTTTAACTTCAACAGAGGAGAAGCTGTTAAATGTGGCACTTCTAGCTTAAATATTTTACAATATATTTTTGACATACAGCTCATATCTTTGATGCTCTTACTTTCTGTGTGTGTGTATGTGTGTGTGTGTGTGTGTGAGTGTGTGTGTGTGGGCAGAAACCTCACTGGAGTCATGTTGTAAACTGTAGAGCTGAGCTGATTCGGAGTTGTTGCATGGTTTATAATGTTTGAGAAAGTTATTTATTTGACTTATTTCTTATATCAAATGGTTCTTCCTGTTGTGATATTGCTTATTTAAATTTTAGCACAGCAGATTTTAAGCCATTCTTTTGAATTAAAGAGTTTCACTATGATTTCTGATATTGAAAGGCGAGTCCACAAAATGGACTGATGGGCTCATTTCATCATTCTTGTTAAATTGCCTACTTGAGATGCTTTTACAGTGTATCTTTTACATGAATATTTCAACTTATTGTTCAGGACAGCTCATTGTTTGGTAGCATAATCGTATCTTTTATATATCACTGCATGAGACTGTGTGAAAATGAATAACGAACTTATCACCGATTCACATGTGATCTGCTTTGTTTGCTGTGTTTAGGTGTGTAAAGAGAGGCAGCTAGTGAAACAGCAATGCAACAGCACTCATGACCAGCTGTGTGAGTGTGCTCCAGGTTTTCACCTAAAGGTGGAGTTCTGTATTGGTCACAGTCCCTGTCCACCTGGCTATGGAGTGACTGCTTTGGGTAAGCTGAGATTCCCATTAAGATTAGATTAATTATACTGACTGACTGCATTCTTGTTGTAAAAAAACAAGTATTTTCTAGGTTTTCTAACAGGTCAAAATATAACTTTTATATTAAAGCAGTATATTAATAAAAATGTAATAAAATAGTAGGAACTAGGAATACATTTGGGCCCAGCGGTTTAGGCGCTGCGTGTCATTCCTCCCTTCACTTTTCCCTACACATTGATAAAATGCCTGTAGAAATAATATCTCCCCCAAATAAAGGAGGAAAAGACAGAATGAAGGAGAGCAGTTGTTCCCATCAGTGAACAGGACCTATATTTCTTTTTTTCTGCTTGGCAGTGAAGCAGCCTGTTCATTCCGTACGCTTTAAAACTGCTACGTGTCACGAAACAGACACGCACATCAGTTATAATTTCACCGTTGGATATCATCTTTATCTTCTTGAGCCGTTCTGTCTTCTTACCTCTTCTTCAAAGACAGTGAAGGGATTTTTCCAGATGCCCACATCCTTTTCCACGGAAATAACTTTTTTGAAAAGACAATTTCTTGGAAATGCTGTCGGTTGTGCTCAACTTCAGTCTGTTAGCAATTTGCTGATTCACGACTTTATCTCTTCTCTTGTCTGAGCTGATATAATAAATGCTGATTTTGAATTAGCTGACTTTGAGTATACCGATGGCTAAAACTGAGGGCTGAATCCAGTTTTAATGTCTGATATGGAAACATTCCACAACGATTTTAATCCATATTGCTCACCTGTCGGCTGCACATTCATGATGTAAATGGCTATCTCCAACACATCCCAGAGGTGCTCTGTTGGATTGATATCTAGTGGGGACCCTGAGAGTGTAGTGAATACATTGTCATGTTCAAGAAACCAATCTGAGAGAATATAACGCCTTACCTTGCTGGAAACAGCCATCAGAGGATGGTACAGTGGTCATAAAGGGGTGGACGTTGGTTAGCAACAAGAAAAAAGTAGGCTGTGGTGTTATTGTGCTGTAAACAATACTTGAAAATGGTCAGTGATGAGGCTTTAGCTCTTTATAAAAAGGATTGTAATCATCCCCGAGAAGCCAGATTTTTTTCCTCTTTCATGTTGGTCAGCTTTGTTTTGGGGAATTTTGCCCCGTTCAGCGAGAAGTTGCCTGAATTGCAAGATGTTATCCAGGCAGTTGGGTCGGTCTGAGTAAAGTGCAGTACAAAATCAAACCAAACCAAAGGAAGCTGCAAAATTTTCACATTTTCCCCTAAATCAAACCAAGTCCACTTGACTGTTCTCATGTAAATGCACTGAAAGATCTGGACACTATGGTGGCCAGTGCTTGTGTGAAACTTTTGTCTCTTGCTTCCTTAAGTACCCTTACACAACTGGATGCCTGTGCAATCAGAGATTTTTTTTGAAAGACTTGTGATCCAATGAGCTCTGGTAGTCCGTTGACCCAAGTCGTTGGGCAGATATTGTAGCCCTACACCACAGCACTGTACCTCCAGGCTTGTATGGTAGCCACTGGGCCTGATAGATGCGTGCAGCACTTCATTCCAGATGCGTGTACGCTTTACCCTATTCTACTGTAGTATTTTGCAATCTGTTTGACAATTCTTGTTACATAGTAGTAGGGCTTGAACAGCACTACTGCTCTCCTGTCATCTTGTTGACAATGAACCTGCACGGATCTTAATTCTTTATGTATAAATGTTGCAAGTGTGGTTTTTGTCTGTTTGTTGTTCTTATTGCTATGTCTCACAGCCTGCTTTTAATCTGTGGGGAACTGAGCATGATTTGTTTTATTATGTACAAATGTGAACTGTATCTTACCACTAAAGTTTGCTCTTCGCTAAACTGATTAAGATAGATAATGATTGGTGGATCACTGTGCACAGTTTGTGTGAGGTACTTTAGAAATTAGATAGAACATACCGAGTTAATTTGCCTCCTACATTGCAGTGTGACTATTGCTCACAAAGACATTGCGATGACAATGCTCAAATGATATATTGTGCAGCCCTACATTGTCGTATAAGCAACCTCATGTGTTTTGCTGCTTGATGCAACAGCTGGATTGGTAGATAGCATAAAATCCCCACAGGATGTTTCATGGGAATAGAGGCTATTCACTGCTTTTGACTAAGTTTCTTCCTCTTTTTAATTCCTTTCTAATGTTCTTCAATGTCATTCTCAATTTCTAAAAAGAAATTCCATCATCATGTGATGATGACTAAAAATAACTTAATATTAAACATTGTTATTAAAATGTAAGAATATTTTGAGTTCTGACATTCAGTAACATGCATGTCAGTCCTTCCTAATTCAATTCACTTTTATTTGTAAAACGTCGGTTCACATCAGTGTCATCTCAGGGCGCTTCACAACTGAATAAGGAATCAGGAAACCAACAGATTGCATCAAATGTTGACTTGATCTAATGCCCCATCCTGAAAATGCATGGGCGACAGTGGAAGGGTTAAAACCTCCAGCACAACCTGGCTCAGGAAAGGCAGCAATCTGTCTCGACCATTAGGATGGAGAGGACAGAAAGAGAGACCAACACATCTCAGCTTTTATCCAGGGAGGTCTGCTGAGATCCATAAGTCAAACATCATATAAATCGACATGTAAGGAAAATAATTTTAACCTCATAATGTATCATATTTGATACATCCAGTTTCTGAGACATTTTGCATCACTTTGTGGTAAACACTTTGCTCAAAGCCCTGCGGTACACACTGATGCTTGTCTTCTGCCCCCTAATGGATACTATAGAAGTCTGCACTACAATAATATTGTCATGTCTATGATAATAGATGGTAAATATACCAAAAAAATCTCTCTACATTTTGTTAGATTTCGTTCAAAAATGTTTATTTTCTCCCCATTTTTTCTTGGGTTGGGCTTTAAAGTGTTAAGATCTACATTAGATTTACCATTCATCCAATGCAGAGAAACAAAACTTGAGAAATATGTTCTCTCCTGATAGTTTTCATTAGAACTCTCACTGGAGCATTTCAGGGCATATTTGGAATAGACCATCAACATGGAATTACAATAATCTAATCTTAAAGTAACAAAGGCACTGACTAGTTTTCCTGCATCTCTCTCAGACAGGATGTCCCTAATTTTGGCAATATAAGGCAGGTGAAAGGCGGTTGTGGAAACCGGTTTCATAAGTGAGCTGAAGATGTGAAGATTCCGATTATTGATAGACAATTTTGGCCTGAGTTTTTCAGGTCCAAAGACAACAACCTCAGTCTTATCTGAGTTTAGAAAGAGAGAACTCAATCATTTAGTCTGTATGCCTGTCAGACATCCTAATTTAACAAACTGACTGGTTTCATCAGGCTTCATGGATGGATATCATCATAGCAATGGAAATTTACACCATGCTGTCTCATTCTGTTACCAAAGGCAAGCATGTGCAACGTGAAGAGTATTGGTACAGAACCAAAAAAAAAAAAAAAAAACAAAGAAAAATTGTCAAATCATCCCTGACATTTTTTTTGCACTAATATTAGCAACAGAGGACAACATGACCTTTTCATAATATTAAAGGATGTTCCTGTTGGTTACAGTTAAGCCTAGTTGAAGAGGAAACTTCAAACCTAATAAAATAATGACCTTTCCGAATTCCAGGAACTGTGCTTCCGCTAAGGTTGCATAGTAATTAGTTTCATGACAGTTAATGTTTTATCCACACTGAATTCTCACGTGCTCACACAGACTGATGCTGTTTGAGCCTTTTAGTTTATATGTCATAATGTTCTTAAAAGTAAGGTTTCCGCAGTGAAGGGTTTTTTTTTTCACACAGAGTCAGGAATCGCAGCTTTTCTTTACATTTTCTTCATTATTTAGCATTTAACACAGTTGTGGTGGATCTGTAACCTGATATTTTTGTCCAGCTTTTTCTTCTTGGGTTGCCAGTGACTGTTGGAAACAAACAGAGGCTGATGCTGCAGCACATACCAGCAATGCACTTTTTGAAACTTTAGCTTTAATCTGAGACCAGACTCCAGCCACTGCAGAGATGAAACATTTTCCACTGACTGGTTATCATATGACCCCTGAGGTTCTGATACCAATTAAAAATGAAATATTTTCCATGAAGATGTATCTACAGCTACAATGGACGTGTCATGATCTTATTCATGAGGCAGCAGTTTAGGGGATTCCCCGATACCCCCCTCAAAACTGGAAGACTTATTATGTAATGTCTGCAGTTGTGGTTTAGACTCTCAAACCAAAGGATGCTGATCACATCCTTATGACTCCAATTCTTTTCCCTTGATCTCCTGATATGTCTGCTTATGGTTATGATTCTTTGCTGCTCTCTAAAAGGGAGGTTTGAAGTCTTTGTAGCTTATTTTCAACTACCATGGCATTATTTGTAAAGACAAGTCAGAAAAAAAGAAACCAAATTAAAACAATAATTTCCATGTAATCTTGGAAGATATTGATGGCAGAAATAACCCGTGGCATGGGACCACGTCGCTTAATTGTTCAACTGAACTGAGTTTTAAAATTAGTTTTTTCCATGTAGAATTCATTTGTCCAGATATGAAGTCACTAACAAAAAGCTTTGCAATAGTTCCTTTACCAATAAAAACATTTTCAGACATCTTTAAATCCTACAACAACATATCTAAAACAGGGTTTTGCAATTGTGGCCCTCAGAACCCTCTTCACTGCATTATTCAGATGTTTTTTCAGCTCAGACACACCTGATTCAGATCAAATGGATCCAACATCTTATCAAGCTCTGCAAATCTCAGTGAAGCACAAATTTTAATCAGGTGTGTTGAAACAAGGAACCTCTAAAACTTGAAGGACAGCAGCCCTTGAGGACCAGGGTCCCCACCTCTGATCTAAAACATGTAGGGCAGTGGGGTTCACGATTAAAGAAAACTGATCAAAAAGGCCAGAGATATGCTGAGAATTGTTCACGTTATGTTTGTGTTCAGTATTAAGAAAATGACAGCAAATCCTCATAGCTGAGATGTGAAAAATAACTGATACAATTAACACATTATGCTATTATCTATTGGCATGCACACACAATCCATACAATTAGCATTTACAGTAAACCAGTCTTTACAGATGACTTGCTTTTTTTATCTAGATGCATTTGCTGCCAGTTTTCTGAGTCTAGTGATGTAGCGAGAGAAAACCAAACATTTTTTATTATTTAGGCACTGATCACCAAAAGATACAGTAAAACAAATCTCACATGGAGCCAGAATGTTTCTCTTTATTTGTTTGTTGTTTATTAATGTTTCTCTATCATTTCTCTTGTATGAGGTAAAGGTGGCAGAGCACACACCACATTTTTAAATGACATTTAAAGCTACGTCAGTTCCAACCTGCTGATTTTGCACAGAGGAAGTTTAAAGGAAACACATTGAACGTCAGCATCTATTTCAAATGAGCTGACGAATTCTCGAGTCTGTACTGTACATACTTTGTCATCAGGTGTGCCGGAAAACCGCCGTGTGCACATCATTTGGTGGTCTAGATTTTTTTTAAGGTTGACTGCTGAAAGAAAGCGCACACGTCACTCTGATAGCAAGAAACTGATCAAAAGGTAAAAATTAGATGGAGGCATTGTGTCTTCCTACGCACTTTCCCTTCTATGCTTCTGACATGAATATAAAAAAAGAGGATGTGATTACACAATACTTCCTCTCTGCAGGTTGTTTGCGTCCTGGTGTCAAATACCAGAAGCTCACTGAATTTACTGTACTGTTACTATATCTCCACTGAAAACTTAAATGAATATGTTACTCTTTACATAAAGAGATGTTTATCATGAATTCAAGCATTGTTTCATTAAAAAAAACAAAGCATGTTGAAATCAAAATGTTCCTGTCAGTCATTTTGAAAATTCACCAGAAGTATCACTTGCAAGTCCCACGAGTCACATGCAGTCGCTGTAATCGGCCAAAAAACAGTACGACACACTGAAACTCAGGGTATGAGTCATTCTCGCAATCACACTGTCATCTGTCTTCCTGATGGCTCATCACATGTCATAGTGTGTTCAGTTCTTAGAATCACATAACTTCGGTTGATGAACTTGATCAAGGATGTCACGTTCACACACAGAAACGTCTGAGCCATCTTATAAGAAACTAGAGACGGAAAACACCTTGAGCTTATTTCTGCATGGTGGAAGTGCCACTAAATGCGATATGTTCGGCTCTGTCGGATTTAAATCATGAGATCATTCCCTGTATCTGTCTTCCAGGTACACCAGTGAGTGACACTGTGTGTGAGCACTGCCCCGATGGTTTTTTCTCCGCCGGCGGCTCCTCCACCCAGCCGTGTCAACCCCACAAAAACTGCTCCGATCTGGGACTGAAAACACTGAGATGGGGCACTTCCACCTCAGACACTCTGTGTGACTCTCAGGACAAGAAACCAACACTGGAGTGCTCCCAGCATCACACTCTGTGTCACACTGGTGAGAACATGCACAATCTGCTTTACAAGCTGGAGTCATATGGAAGGCTTTAGGACTAATTCAGTGTGGGTTCAGGGTACAGACCAACAGTACAGTTTACCCCCCCTGACAGACACATATACACACACATACACACACACACGCAACTATGTTTTGAGTAAACCACGATTGTCAACAAGTTAGAATCATTCAGAACTGAATTATTTCAGACATGTGGTCATTTTCATTCCCGAAGGCAGGGGATTTCCTCGGTCAGGTTCGTCATCAAGATTCCATCCTGTTCCAAAATTCTTGCATGTCTGAAAAACCAACACAAGAAAGAAAAAGCCAGGACTTGAATGGGATGTTTATGGTACTGCTCTCAAAATGAACCATGATGGATCAATTACTCCCTTAACTGTCACATCCTAAAACACAATAACAAGGGAAGCTGAGTCAAACACAAAATGGGCTGGTTAGGCATTGTTACAAATGCTGAAAGATGATTGATAAAAGGGAAGCCTCAAATATGACACTTAATTCCTTGAGCTTGAGAAACCACACACAAACGGATGCAAAGAGTGTGTATCACCCTTCTGAGGAAACGCTGACCCTCAGGCATGCTTTTCTCAAAAATTCATTCACAAATGATCTTTTTGTGAAGTACACAACCGCTAACTGTCTGCAGCAGACCCTGCATCAGTTTAGCAGTATTTCTTTAAGAAATGTGTGAAATTGAGAGGAGTGGGTTTCCCAAAGCTATTATGTGACTTGGAAAAAACACCAGGATGTCAGTGTCAGTTGTAAAGCAAGCCACAGTTACATCATCCACATATCAGAGAAACAAGCCAAATTGCCTCTAAGCATAAAACGGTGCCACAGAAACTGGATTTTACAATCAACTTCTTCTTTATTATTATTATTATTATTATTATTATTATTATTATTATTATTATTATTAAATATTTACTCATGTCTATCATTCCCTGCAAATGGTTCACATCATGTTCAGCTCTGGCTGCACTGCATATATAAATTAAGACTGTCCTCTGTGACAGTGGGGACATTGGATATTTCACAATTCTTGAACTTTGCAGAAAAATACCCGGCTGGTTCCAAAAATACTTAAGGAAGGCTCAGGGAACATTGCTGCATCAAAAAAGAAAGAAAGAAAGAAAGAAAGAAAGAAAGAAAGAAAGAAAGAAAGAAAGAAAGAAAGAAAGAAAGAAAGAAA
>JBBDHI010000006.1:17579305-17594661 GCA_037177115.1 Craterocephalus stercusmuscarum | reverse complement strand
TGTGTGTGTGTGTGTGTGTGTGTGTGTTACAGTGAGGGAGAGCGACGGCAGATGCTCTCCTCGGTCACATAGACATGCTCCAATGCGGCTGCCATCTGCTTGGCTGAGTGGAGCTGAGGGCGCGAGGCTGGTCGCTGTGAAATCAGTGACTGATGGGAAGGCTCAAGGCTTAAATCCACTTAATACAGTGAGCTGAGCTAGAGAGAAGAGGGAAGCTGCAAAGAGGCAGGGGGGGTCACGGGGTGTAATGCCTTTGTCCACTTAAAAGGGCAGATGGAGGGAGCGTTGCAGCTGGAGAGCAGCAGAGGGGGCAGTCATGCATTGATAGGGGGAGGATGGGATTCTTCTAGATAGGAATCGAAAGGGTCGCGGTAACTTAGAGCGGAGTGTGTAAAACTTTCTAGATAAATGAAATGTTACGTTTTTGAATATTCTATTACTTTCATGTATTTATCTATTGTGTAAAAGTGATTTTCAATTCTACCAACTCAGACCACAATCCCAGTTGTGACTTTAGTTTAAAGGATCTCTGTACTAAGAATCTTGTTTTTCATCTTGTCCGTGTCCAGCTAGTGTTTTCTTAATGTGTTACATGATGAGTCAGAAGCAAAATTATCCACTAACACAATCCTCACCGAGGATTTTAGCGTTAAATCTGGGAAGCACTAACCTTTAACCTCAGAAAGGTGGGGTCAGACATCCCAAATGCTCTATGCTGACAGTTTTGAGGAACCAGCCTTAACCGATCCTGACATGTTGCTGGGAACCACGACTGAAGCTCATTGCTGATGTCCCACAAGAGAGCGGTCAGCCAAAGCAGAGCTATGCCCATAATGCAACAGCCAAACCCAAAAAAGAAAACCATCATATGGGCTCCTGCTCCCAAAGCACAGAGATGCATCCCCCAGTGAGAGACGGCTGTCTTATCCACTCACAATTTTCAACCGAGATGAAAACTGGATTTTGCACCAAACTTTCAATACGGACCATCAGTATTCCAGCCATTTGTCTGTATGAGAGGCCGTTTTATACTCTGTCCTTGTCCCATTCACAAATCCATGAAACAGGGAATAAAAGCCTTGCCAGTATCTGACCTCACATTAGTATTTAGAGTATATTAGCGGTTTTTCCAGGAAAACACACTAACTGGCTCACAGAGCCAAAAGAAAGGTGTCTGTAGCTGGGAGGGGCTCCCAGGTTGCTGGTTATTTATCTTTAGGGTTATTTTTGTCTTGTAACTTAACAGATTATTATTCGCTGGCTCTTTTCATTGACCAAATAATAACCAATAATGATTCATTCCCAGGAAAGAATAAAGTGCAAACCATAATGAGTTAAGTAAATTATTTTAAAAACTGTGCACTTATCCATCATAGCATTCATGTTCATTTAACTGGTAACTAACCCACTCATTAGAGTCTTGTTTGCATTTAAAGAGAAATGAATTGTTCATCCTGCAATGTTGTTTCATCACGAGTAAACCTGCAAACATACAGTATGTGAATGAGAAGGACGGTGCAGAAATGAAACAAAGAGAGGAAAGAGAGGGAGAGCTGAGTGAAGCCGTGGTGACTCGTGCTCTTTAGTTGAGGTTATCTTTGGCTCTACAGGCCTGCCTGTCCGTCTCCATCACATCAACACACAAATGCTGCCTGTGGAGTTCAGCCACAAAAGGCTGGGAAGCCCTGTCATCCTTTTAGACCTGTCTGTCATCGCCCTGATTTTTCTTTCCCATCTTTTAAAAACACTGACAGTTTCTAGACTTTCCTTTATCCTGTTATCTCTTATGCTCTCTCATCAACTCTTTTTCCCGCCCTGTGCTCACAGCCAGCCATTGTTTATCTGGGATTTGTTAGAATAGTGTGCTTTACCTCCTCTCTCTTCAGTCCATTTTCATATTCGCTCATCAACTAAACTCCAACCAACTCTAGCAGTTGGACTGCTAGACTGAGATCTGTGACACATGTGCTAGTAATTGTTTTTATAGTTGATTGAAATTTAAAATTTAAGTAATAGTTTGAGATTGTTCCTCGGTGCAGGTGTGGACCTTTACTGGCCATCAATGGTGTTTACCCGGAAAAAGATGAAAGTCTCCCCCTGATGGTTAAAGGTCAAGCAGAAGTGTAATGATACCTTCTGACAGGAGAAAATTCTGTGTCATGGCACCTGCCTTTATCTTTGAAATATCACTTTAAGACACTTTAATTTTTAAAGGTCAAGCTTCTCCATTGTGCATCGCCTTTTTTCCTTCTGGATTAATTTGTGTTGACTCATAATATTCCTTAAGAGAATCAAAGTTTAGATTAGTTCATTTGTGGAACTCTGAAGTCCTAAATGAGCTTTTTGCCAGACTGAAACTCGATGTGCCTAAAAAAATACAAAAGCAAGCACAGACATTGAAAGTGTAAAAAACTGAATATGTAAAAGCTCAGGTAAACTTTTTAAAACCTGACGAAAATCTAAAAAATGTACCGAGTGACAAGTTAAAGATTGCTCTTCTGTAGATATACAGTACAGGGATGTCAGGCTCTTAGATTAGATTTTTCCTTCACAGAATTGAAATAAAATCTGTCTTTCCCTCGGTCATGTGCTGCAACTCATTTCCCAGCTTGCTCAGCAGGCTGATGCAACACTAACCAGAATAAAAGAAAACTCATCGATCGAGCTTTCATTTCATCATGAAAAGGGACAACTCATTTAAAGAATAATTGTGATGTAGTTTGTTTAAATAAATTTGTGTTTAATGGTTCTGATTGGATTTTTCTTTTCTTTATTTCCATCCCTGTTTGTCCTTGCAGAAATGTTTACATCTATAAATGTCTGAGTCAGCAGGACAGCTTGCTGTGTTCTTTAACATTGCAATGTTCTCTTCCCTCAGGACGTACATTTACAGCTACACAGTATCTATTTACTGCAACACACTCATTGTTCTCTCCATTTTCTCCTAGGCTTTCGCAACCCACCGTGTCTACCTCTTAACAGCTCGCATTCCCACCAAGGTAAGACTACAAGTTCTGCTTCATCTGCTTGTCGGTGTGTTTTTTTTCTTCCTTTTAACCATCTAACAGGAGGAAGTCAGAAATCAATATTCTCTGCTGTAGAAGCTGAGTGTTTCAACTAAAAAGAATTGTGAATGTAATTTCTGAAGTTTTGGGACATATCGTACTTTATTACAGGCTTGGGTACTTCTGTGTTTAATCTCATTTAATGGTACACCAGTTTTTTTACTCTGTGCTAAATTTGCCCCATAAATTAATTAGTGCAATCTAAAAACTATATTTAAACATTAATTCCCGATGAATTTGACCCAAGGAGCATCCTTGTGGCCACCTTGTGCTGACTTTCTCTTTTCACTCAGTTTTTTTCGTGCCCATAGCTTACGAGGAAACGTATTCACTGTGGTTGCTTATGTTTGGCGCATGGCCCAAGGTGTTTGTTTATCAAGCTCATGAACAATAGAATTAATAATTAATTTCCCAAGGTTAGCCCATGTCATTAGCCAAAGATGTTATTGCTATTCAAAGTACACATGAGTAGTTACCTAAGTAGTTAGCCGGTTGTGGATGAACTGTCACCATGGAGAATTTGGGAGGATGTACTCAGATTGCTTTGGAACTTGCTTTTAGGTTTGAGTTGCTTATAATGGCAGAAATTCACTCCTCATTCCTGCTTATTCAGAATTAGAGCAAGCTGATCACTGTCTACAGCTGATACAGTCAGGTCAAGCAGGTCTGTTATATGGTTAAATTGACTGTTTTCCCACATTGCAGGTAGAAGCTGAAATGAATTATGTCATTTTTACCAAAATAGTCAAAGTAGTGCAGAAACTTATCTCTGGAACTGTGACCATAGCTGCTGCTGTTATTTGACCCAAAGCTTATCTTTTTGCATGCTGTACTGATCTGCAGAAAAACTTGTATGAATTATTTAGATGTGCTCCAGTGTGCAAAAAAGTCAAGTTTTCTGTGTGAATATAAAAAGAATGAGCTTCAGAAAATATAAAAAATCCTAAAACCACATTTACCACTCTTTATCAGTCTTTTTGGCTTGGTCCAGTATATGAGAGAGAAATGTAATTGGCAATGGACATATATGGGATGGTTAGCAAAATGCCTATGGTTTATTTCTGTGGCAACACCCAGACATTTCTGTGTTTAGCCATGAACCAGTCTGAGACTGACTGTGGCAAAAGCAAGCTCTTAGACTTTTTAAGGGCAATCATTTCATTGTCACTGGTTTCGGCATCAGATCAATTCCAAAGATTTTTGTTCAATTGTGGTTAAAAATTAGACTAAAAAAGCTCTTAGCTTGCTATGTGGTTTTAGTCAATATGATTATCCAGGGACAGCATAACTGATTGTTGAAAGAATATACACTTTTACAGGATCGAGAGGTGTTGTAAACCTCAGTCAGTCTGACACAGATTTAGATGCCATCGCATGGAACATCTGTGTTTTGTGCCACAGGTTCAGAATTTGTTTATATCTTGATGAAGTTCTCAACCTGCCTTCCAATCCCCAGTGTAGTCTGTCTGTCTCTCTTCCCACCTCATTCTTATCTGGGTCCATCCCTGATCTGTGTGGGACAAGTTTTAGTTACAATAAACCTTTATCTTTTTCTCCTTTCAGCCAGATTATAGCCACGGATCATATTTTCTCCCCTTCCTAAAGGCTATTAGATCAGCTTCCTCACTCTTGCCGTCCTTTAACAGATAGTTTTCTCTATCCTCGTTCCTCACTGCCCTCTTTTCTTGCCCCCTTTCTCTGTTTTCCTCCCCCACTCACCACTTTGCCAAAAGTCAGCAGGGACAATCAGTGTCTGAAGCGTATGGTTTTCATCTCAGAAGAACCGCTCTGTAGTTTATATGCTGGTGGAGGCTTCTTGCAATTTGATGTATGCATCATTTTCATTGTGCTGCTGTCCTGATGGATAATCTGTGCTTGATGCTTACAGATAAAACCTGACAGCATACATAAATGCTGACACTCAACTTATTTTTTGTTGTTGTCCCTTTTAACTGTAAAGTTTACTGGAGATGATTCACCTGCAAGGGATGTTTAGCTGATCCAACACATTAGTCACTAACTATCCATCGTCTGCAGTTTCTGACTCTACTTTAAGCAATTTTCTCATCTGTTGTTTCTCAGATATATAGAAGTGCTTTGTCATTATTCTGCATTAATATTGTGCAAGGAGACTTTATAAGGTATTTTTGTAAAAGACTGAAAATCTTAGCTAAACACTGTGTTGTATATTTACAGCTGAAATCCCCTACAGCTCTTTGTATTTTCCTTTGTGTATCTCCCCAGTTGATTGTTTGGCTGCTCTCAAAGCTGCAGGGTCTAACTGTCTGCCCATCTTTCTTCTGAAACATGCACACATGCTCCTTCTCACACACAAATCCATTTATATCTTTATATCTTTATATCTCTTTGTCTCTGTTTACAGTATATGTATAGTTTCTTATTGTCACAGTCTATATCTGATTAAGGGAGCTATAGCTGATATTAAGTCAGGCTATTTTAGTTGGCGAAAGTGGCAAATTTTTTAGCTTTGGCGTGACGCTCTTTCTTGGCCAATGGGGTTAACTTTCAGAACTTCCGTTAACCCCATTGCCAGAGAGCGTAACGCTACAGCTAAAAACTAGCTGCTTTCACTAACTAAAATAGCCTGATTTAATATTGCTCCTTTAAGGCCAAAATTCAAAATAACTTAAAGAGGACATGAAACATTTCACACTTTTCAAAGCTTAAACATCCACATTATGCTGTAGTGTTGCTATGTTAAACAGCCTGATAGTAGCATAAACATGTAGCTGCTATACCTCCCTTACAATAAAAATAAAATAGTTCTGTCTGATCAGGAAAATGCAACAAAAAGAAAAGCGGATGAGACAGATGGACACTGAACGAATGACTGAACCTCCAGTGAACAGAGTTTGGTTCCTCCTTACACCTCCCAGCATGATACCTTAGCCACTGGTCAGAGTTCAAATTTGCCACCACATCTTCAGTCGGTTCAGAATTTAGTCTTTTGATGGCAGCATCAACGAAACTCATCAACTTCCATCGAGCGGGATCATTAGATCATCTGTTAAGTTAAAATATTTAAGAGTGACTTTTTGGCTCACATCCCGACTGTTCAATGTGTTTACCTTGATAAACAAAGTCTTACCTTCTTCTTTTTACGCGAATGACTCTTTTGCTGAACTGCCTTTTTAAATTTGTTATAATTATTCATGTTCATTTAAAATTCCCGAGTTTCTGTACACGTGAGTAATGGAGTGTCATACAGCATAACTTGTTGCCAAGTCACTAAAAGAAACAATCTTCTGGAATAACCTGACAGGCAGATATCACGATAGTCCATAGCTGTAATTCCCAAATACAGAAAATGTGTCTGCATCAAGGTCAGGCTGTGGAAGTCAGTCTTGGGAAAAAGACCCCATTTTTCAATTAGTTAAACCTTATGAATAAAGTTTGTACACAAAAACAAAAATAAAAAAAACTTGCCTAGTAAGAATCACACAGACATGAACACAATACATGAGCTGTTGAAAGTTTTAGTGCAGGAGGTTTTGCATGACTCTTCAAGACAGAGGTGTAAGGTCCTCTTTGAGATTTCCCAGTAAATCAACAATAATGCGTCTAGCCAGTCGGTCTGCTTTAATAACGTCTTCTTCTGGCATTTAAAGTATACACACATTTATATATGTAAAATTCTATGATGTTACATATGCTGATGAATTGTGTATGTATGGAAACATCTATTTAGAAAACATAATTCGGACTGAACAGTAGTTTGCTGTGAAAAAATGTGCACTTGTGTTTTTGACATCACAAGGAAGACTATATTTACATGGTAGTCTGTACAGAAAATGAGCTAAAATTGATTGAATAATACACCGGCTTTAAACTTCTGATCATGTCGATTTAAATATTAAAACAAAAGCAAAAAAAACAAAAAACTTGCATATATGTTTGGATAATGAAAATTCTATTTTCTTTCTGAGAACTGAGTGTAAAATGATTAATGATTTCTTTCATGCACTGTTTCTTTGTGTTTCCTTGTTCCAAACAACTGCTGATTACATCTGCTAGCTTCCTTATTCAACAACTAATCATTACATTGCAGCAGTTTTGATTTCCTCTTATATGTTATTATGAAACTAAATAGTTTTTACAGGAATTGTACCTTTCTAGAAAATCACTGATTGTAACATTTTACTCTGTTTCATATGTAAAGGAAAAAAAATCTCATTGTTTCTATGTTACTGAAAGTACAGCATGTGACACAGACATGTGCACACACACACTGAATACTGTAGTCAGACAGTAGACAGACTTATGCTTATATTTCCCCCTTCTCATCTCTGAGCCAAGCCTCAGGAACTCAGCACCCACCTGGAATAGTCTCGTCTGTCTGGCCTGCCCTCAGGCATCCTGTATCTGTTTCTCAGACAGCAACAAGCAGAGGAAAACTGTTCTCATGATATTAAATACATTTGTATGCACAACAGTGCACAGGAGTGCATACAAATGCCTCATGAAATGATCGGTTTTTGTTGGCTTGAGAGGATGAGCCACAGCTTTTCTTTGTTTTCTTTGTCCTAAAATGTCCTGTTAAAACAGGCGAGACTGTTGTTTGCTTTTAAACTTCTGATTTGAACATTTAGTCATCTTCTGTTTAACATCAACATGGAAATTGACTCATGCTGAGTTCTGATCATTTACTAGGTTAATCATAAACAGAGATATCAGAAATATTGTCTTAACTGTTGTGTTTGTGGCGTCTATCATAAATCAGCTGGTTGAAATTATACTGACAAAGAGGCGGGTAGGAAGCAAAGATAATACGACTGCGTTCGTTGCCGCAGTCTTTGTGTGATAGCATGTGTTTGTTCTTGCTGTGGGAAAAACAAAGCTCTTACATATGTGACTGGCCTGAGAAAGAAGCCTGTTAATTATGGAATAGTCATACATTCCTTACACAGGCTGTGACTCTACACAGTTATTTGTGATTCACTCTTGAAGATACTGTATCCTCTACCACAAGCATTGTGACCTGTAATAAGCAGTTAATATAATCCTTTGATATCTCTTTCATTGTCCCTATAGTATGCTTGGAAGTCGTTGCTTCATGGGGCAGTCCAGCCTTTAATCTGACTTCTCTGCTTATTTTCTAGGTAGAACACTCCTTCAATTATCTGGAGATCCAAGGAATTGCTTGCAACAAGCCAACACAGGTATACAACCTTGCTCTCTTAAATTAGAAAATAATATATGGTCTACATCTTAGTTTGTGTCATATATTAAGCTTTTCCTATGTTCTACTTCAACTACTATAAGTGGTGAGTTGAAGCTGTCACTGATGAGTCTTGTTCCAGCAGCCCTGACACAAGTGATGTTTCTATGAGATATGCTTCGTCTGTGAAGACTATGCCTGGAATACTTTCACATTATTTAATGAGACGGAGAGGTCTGAAAGGATTATGAGCTTCCACTAAGCAGAATATAAAACATATGATAATCTATCATTAAGCACTCTGTTCCTGCAGCTGAACCCATGTCTCTTGTAGGTAATATTAGCTCTTTTAATACCATGACTTAAGGTCTGTTTACAAAGTAGAATTATGCTCATTTTGGACAGAGGTTAGTATTTATTTATTAGTATTTGCAGAATCTTGGTCAACAGTCAAATGATTAGCCAGTCTAATGTCATCAATATTTACTTTTCTTTACAGGCAGAGATGTGGGATATAAATGTGGCTTATTGGATAGATGTATTGATTTTATTACCTCCAGCTACTATAAACTGTTTGGTAGATTCGACGTGTTTGACAGAACTTTTCCTGTCATACATTTGAACATGATCCAGACTCATCTTTCAGTGTTTTTTAAATCAAAGGCTTAAACACCTCATTTAATAATCAGTTACTCAGGCGAACACACCTGCCTGTATAAAGTCTAACATTTGCTGGTGTTTATTAGAGTGAACAAATAAGCCTGGCTTTTTTCAAATTAACTTTTACATTATTTTACTGAAGTAAGCACTTTTATGAATAGAGACTGACCACACTAACCAGTAACTGCAGTGACTGGGTACAGTTCAGAAGAATTTCAGATCATCTCTGCCACTACTGTTCCCCAATTCACCACACTGGTGGTTGGAACATCATGTATTCATGTTGAGTGTTCAGTTTGACTGCTGACTGTTCCTAAACTTTATCTATTTCTTTAAAATCAGATTGCACAAACACGAAACAATAAAAACACGTGACTGTCTTAGTTAAGTAAGCACATGTCGGAGACTGACTTGGATCAGTAAATGTCAATGTTTCCTTTCAGCTTGTTGTGGAGTATGAGCGTAGTTCCTTCTCACTGAAGCTGCCCTCAACAGAGGAGGTAAATGAGGTGGTGGCTCACATAGGAAACTGTTTGCAGAGGATATGTCCTGGTTTACCACCAAGGTCAGTATATTCTGTCTGCATCGCATCATGCCTTCTTCGGGGGTTGACTGAGAGTTAAATATACCGTCTATGTTTACAGATTTGAATTCATCCATATGGAGGGCTCAGGTGTTACATTTTTGTTAAACATGCATTTTTGACATTATGCCTTCAAGTCAGATGTTACTGATAGAAAAAAAATGTCTGACAGTACACATGTGTAATGTGGCACAGATAGGAATCACATTCAGAGATCTAAAATCATTTTATAACTTAGTTGTGTAATCAAAGCGAAAACTTTAAATTTATCAAGAGGCTAATGTTTTTTGTTGTGCCGAAATTAGTCACTAATTATCTGTATTAAATTAAATGGAACTGGTTGCATGTTTAATAGCTGAAGAACCCTGCAGCTCGCAGCAGCTTCCTTTTAATATCTACTCAAATATGAGCTTTTGTAAAAGTAACTAAGTGCAGCTATACTGTACCAGATGATCTCAAACATAGTAAAGGATATTTATGTAATGGTTACCAGGAATGACATAGAAAAGATGATAAAACATTTCCTCTGTTTTACCTCCTTAGTAAAGTGATGAAGAAGCTCTCCATTGAGCCTCAAGACAGGCTGGCCTCTCTGCAGACTCTGTGGGAGAACAACAAACCTGCTGAACCTGGACCCTGTGGTAGGAACCTTTTAATTACTGTGTCCCCAACCTCCTACTGCTGGAAAAAATCTAAGCGTTTGTTCATATAAAGTTGGTACAGTACAGCTACTGGAACTGTTTCATTTGGCCAGATTGATCCGATTTTTCATTATGCCAGTCATTTACGCTTGTATAGGACTTTGGGATTTTTATTGACTGTCCTCTTCTTTGTGACGGTCTCTGTGTGTAGGAGGGTTTTCTCAGATGTACAGATGTGTGTGTGACTGGCTGGGCTTGCCTTACAGAGAAGAGGTGCAGTGGGTAAGCATGAATTCTATTCTTTTGTCCAGTTGTACAGCAGATCCCAGCTCAGTTACTGTACGCCTCCGCACTCTTGGCCAGATATATAAAACTGCATAAGGTCTTTTGATGAATAGCATAGTCGCAACACTGTATGTATAATGAATAATTTCTCATCCAGGATGTTGACACCATCTATCTGACGCAAGACACGAGAGAGCTCAACCTCCAGGACTTCAGCCATTTGGAAAACAGGTGAATGTTGGCAAAGATATCTTTAATATTACTAGAGCTTAGCACCAGCAAAGTATTCGGTGGCAGCTCTGACCTTTTTCTCTCCTCCGTGTGTCCTCAGGGATCTCGTTGCTATAATTGCCGTCCTGGAGTTCAACCAGTGGTTCACCAAGCTCTCTACCAAAGATTATAAACTGGTCAGTCCCTGTCTGATTTAAATATTATTAAGACTGTTTTCTCATCTCATCAACAAAATTGAATGGAATATTTATATTTTCTTCTCTTTAGTGACTATTTTCATCCCAGTAGTTCCTATGTACTTATAGGATTTCAAACCTTTGTACATTTTAGACATCTTGCTGGAAAAAAATTGAATAGTTTTAGTTTTCTGCCACTAAGCTCGCAGATTTAATCATTGTTTTGTCTGCTACTGCAAATTCATACAGTATCTCATCTGAGCCGATGGCTAGACAAGCTGTGCCTCCACAGTAAACTGCCAAGTTTTTTTCTCATATAGTAGGTTACATTAATAAACAATGCCATACACAAAGAGGAACAGCCCATTTCAGTTTTTAGTCTCTTAAAATCTGTATCTTTATTGTTCACAAAAATCCAGTTTCACTTGGGCTGTAAGAAAAAAAGGGCTGAGTTCTTTGTGTCTGCCTTTCTGTTTGTCTACCAAATCCCCATCTGTTTCCCAAATGGTCAGACTCTAACTGATTAAAGCAAAATATGGTAAATGACTGTATTAGGCAGACACAACTATCCATAACACTGATTACTCTGTGATATTCCACCTCACACAGCTGAAGCTAATGGGACTCAGAGATTTATTTTTATCCTGATCTTTGGATATTGCCCTAACTACAGGACAAATTCAAGTTTTTGAGTCAACACTCGAACACAATCCTTCGGGCCAAGTGGCTAAAAATTATATTGATGTTGGAATGAACTGCTTATCATCCAGTTATACCTTTTAATGAGTAAAGGCTGAAGACGGCAAGATTGTGTATTTCCCTTCTTTAGAGAGTGCGGGCATCTTTTCCTGCTACCTTCAGCTGACAGGACATACAGCTGAATCTGTTGGCCTTTACAGAATATTTGCCCCTTTTTCAGCCCCCCCTCCAGTCTTTTGACTGAGGATCAGTCCAATGTTCTTGTGTGATAAGACTCCTAATCCAAACGAGACAAAGGGGCTCAATGTCTTGGGCTGCTGCCCCCTGCAGCACTCCATTACCAATTCTGCATCTGAAGACTTTGCTCAGTCTCACCAATTACCACACTCAGCTTCCTCAGTCCAAACAATTACCTCACTGCTCCATCACAGATTATTCCTTTTGTGTTGAAATTTAAAAATCCAGTCCCTCTCCATGCCATCTCCAGATTAACGGTTGCAGGCACATGCGCTAAGTCCAATGTGTCCATTATTCTCTAGTTTACCATCCTAAACCTGTTTTCTCAGTTTGTTACTAAATTACCTGACGTCTGACTTACAGATTGCATTTTGCAGGATTTTTAAAGAAGATGGTAAAGCAGAAGCTGTCAGGATGTACTCTAAAGTTTGAATTTAAATTGTTTTCTGATTCTTGTGCCAGTAAAAACAAAAGGCAAGTCTGAAAGTACAATACAGAAGCGCAGGGAGGGGAGTGATGACGGAGCAGTGAGACAAGCGAGGAGGTCAGAGCCGAGGTCAGCATGAAAAGGAGTGATGCCAAGTAAATAAGGAAACAAGTCAGAAGGTATCAGGAAAGACAAATCAGATTTACACAATGAAGCCTGAAAAGGAGACAGACAGAAAACAAACTGAAAATGTCAAACCTGAAAAAAGCTGGTAGACACACAAGGATAACGTGAAATATTACATCTGTGCTGTAGAAGCTCGAATGTGTTACATTAAACAGTGTTAGGAGCTAGGAAAATGTAGCCGATAAGATGTGCAGCTCCAAATTCGCAAGCTCCAAGCCACTAATTACAGTCAAACCACCACCATCAAAAAGATAAGGCAACTCTCAGCGCATCAGATTGGATGATATAACACACAGACTCACACACACAGCAGAATATCTCAGCAAGGGATAACGCTGCTCATCCCCACTTCAGTCAGGCTGTTTGTCTTGTGGTCTTATCAAAATGCTGAGCCAAAACTGAGAAAAGAGGAGAAGATGGGGACTGCAGTGATAAGAAGATAAGCCCCATGATTACCTCATGATCACACAGCACACTTGTGCAGCTCATATGTGTAAAAGTGTGTGATATTTTCATCAGAATGAAGGGTCACAGCAGCACAGCATGACAGCGCTGTCATTTAATAAGAGGCAAATGGTACAATCGGCATCGACAGTCACTGTGCTGTCTCCAACAGTGTTATTGTGACTGCTGTAGAAAATACAGACTTCTTTGTGTGTTTTTTTGTGTCCCTCTGCTATGCTATGACTCCTTTCTCTGCTGTTTTACTCCCATCCAGCCCTCACTACTCTATCCTCTTTATCTCTGTTATGTCATCCCTCGCTGCGCTGCATCTTTCTTATTCCTCTTCTTTAATACTCATAGCTTGTAATAGTAATGACTGTGAACAGTGGACCCTTTCTTCTGTATTTTCCTGTCATTGTCTCTCTTTCTCCTTTACTCCCTTCTTTCTCTCTTCCTTGCTGCCGATATGTGTTGGACAATGGCTCTACTGTGTTGGCCAAACTCAGGCAGCAGGATAACAGAAACGGTCCTTGTTGCAGTATTGTCATTAACTGAAAATGATAGCAACACAATGCTGCTGTAAAGTTATGTTATCATAAAGGAAACTGTTTGTGGCGCAAGTCACTGCAGATAATTGGGGGTTAACTGAATTAGTAACAATGCAAAGTGAATGTGTTGATGTCTGCTGTTCATGTTTGGGGGTGACGCAGCAGTTAAGTGGGTCAGAGAACATGAAGGTGGGGCATTCAGCTGTTGAATTTTTAATTTTGCTGAAATATGAGTACTTTTTCTGTCCCCTTGTGTCTCCTGTGGTGTTGAGACCACAGAAGCGAGACAACTTTATCCCTCTAAAGTGTTCCAAATCTTTCTTCCCCCATCTGGCCATTTCACTCATGAACAGTCCTGAGGTAGAACACAGAGAATTCCCTTGTATGCTTATGTTTTTTCTGCATTTGACAGAAGAGTTTTAAAGAGCATTAACAGCTTTCTGGAGTCACTTTGCATAGGAATGTATTGAATCATTGTGAATTCCTGTGGTATTCCTGTGACATTAAATGTTTCAGTCTGAGTTTTTCAAACTAATTTAGCTTATTTTTTATGCTTTGGATTGAATCGGGTGAGCAAGAGTGTTTTGATGAACCATAGTGAACAGCTTTAAATGTTACTCCTGGAAATCCCAGTCTGCTCTGTCAGCTCTCCCAGTCAGCGGTTTTTAAAAAATGAATTGCAAGCTGCTCATTCTCTGTTTACAGTGTGCAGAACATTTTTGTCTTTTTAGGAACGCACTGTGCAATTGTGTTAGATGGTGAGGTAAATAAGTAGCAGAAGAAAAAAACAGGAATTCAAATGACTCACTTCAGCTTGTTGAGGAGTTGTGCCCGGCCAACTGCAGGAACAAGTGGTTCATGTGAAACTCCGGGATGTTTTAAATGCACAAAATAAGTACACAAGACACCAAAGGAGAGATAAATTCCCAAAAGGCTCTTTAATTTGTAAAATATTTGTTTACTATAGGTAATTGCTCTTATAATGTAAAAGCTCACCATCATTTATTTTTCAATGTTTTGCTACTTGCATATAGAAAGTTGCCTCACATGTGTCTTTTAGTCTGCAGATGTGTGTGAGCAGATCCTTCGAGTGGTGTCCCGATCCAGTCGACTGGAAGAGTTGGTTTTGGACAACGCAGGACTCAAAACGTAAGATAATGCAAAGCTAAGGTTTGTTTTATTTATAATTTTTATGACATTGTATTTAATGGATACAGTGGTGATAGTTATCCAAATGAGTACTGTGTTAGTAATGATACTGTAGTTCTGCTGTAACAGAAGAGAAATATTCATGATGTCAAACCATTTATTCAGCTCTATGTGTTGTACATTAACCATAAATAATCATTAACCCCCCCCCCCATCTACCAACCTGCAGAGACTTTGCCCAGAAGCTAGCAGCTGCCCTGGCCCACAACCCTAGCTCAGGCCTCACCACCATTAATCTCGCCAACAACCCACTGGAGGACAGAGGTATAATGGCTTCTGTGATCAACTCTAATGTTTTCATCATGATTTTCAGTTCTCTCAGAACCGAAATCTACCTTTTGTTCACAGTTTTTTTTTCTTACCTCCAACTGCGCTTTAATTGCTTGATGAGGAATAATTTGCCATGTTTTTTGTTTCTACATTGTGGAATAGGCATATGGTTTGGTATCTAACTTGTTATAGTGCAGTGTAAGCAAATAGTTTAATATTTTATCACCTTTCTCCTAAGGCCTTTCAGTCTATCCGGGACACATGAATTAAAGATACACACCGCCAAATATTCAGGGAGTTACATGTGAGCATGCAACAGATTTTGGTGGCTCTCTTTTGAGAACATCAAAATGTTGTGTATTCTTTTACTCAGCCCAAGAAAAACCACATTATGCATATGTACATTGGTGATTTTATGCATTTTTATAAAATAACACCTTCTTATTGTTAGGGATTCTGTCCGATTAAGCTGTATGTTATAAAACTCATTCTAAAATAAACTCAACAGCATGTAGA
>JBBDHI010000006.1:17547692-17564268 GCA_037177115.1 Craterocephalus stercusmuscarum | reverse complement strand
TTTTATTTTATTTTATTTTATTTTATTTTATTTTATTTTGTTTTATTCTATTTTTTTATTTTTATTTTTTTATTTTATTTTGCTACGGCTATTTTATAAATCAATAGTAAATTGAAGGCATTGTAATCATGCAGCCTTGGAGATTGTATTCATGATTTCTCTGACTAAAAAAATGGCTGTTGAAATTAAAGTAATTGTGACACTAAGTAAACAAAAGTAAAAAAAACGTAATATAACCAGTAGCGCTGAGTAATCAGTCCAGCTCAACATCAAGTCTTTTTTTTATCTGACTGATCCTTTTACCCTTCTGATATATATAATAAAGTATATTCAAATTAATCCACATCTATTACTTTTAAAAGAATTTCGATAACAGAGTATAAAATCAAACACAAAAGTAAAAAATAATATTTAATCTCCAACTTTCCCTGTTAAATTTACAAAAATTATTGTGAATGCTTTTTATTCTTAAGATGTTCCTTTTAGGTTGAGCTGTTGCACCATAAAAAGCAGCACAATCCTCTTTGTCTCTTTTATTCAGTCTCTCGGTAGTTATACCTGCTTTCATGTTTTTGGTCCTCCTTGATCTTCTATCACTTATGTTCTCTTCTCCCTCCTTCTGCTCTTCGTAGCTTTCTCATTCATTTTCCTCTTTAAGCTTCACTGTGTGTTGTCTTCTTTCCTCTTGAACCTTTTCCTCTGATCCTTCTTGTCTTTTCCACCTTTGCTCCTTGGAGACTTTGTGCTGCACAAGCGTAAGTAATTCTGAACTGTCCCTCTAAGTTTCCCACTCTTTCCACTTTTTTTTTGGTTTTGACATCTTTACTTTTTGTCTCTCAGCATTGTGCTAGCTTGTTTACAAGTCCTCTGTAGCTTATTTTCTACAATATTTTAGCATTTCATTCCTTGAAAAAGTATGGGTAGTATAGAAGATACACCGCATATTATAATAGGACACATAATTACACATATTTATACTTCCTACAGATTTGTTTTGTTTTTTATTATTTCACTGAATGATAGGATTTCTTTTGCCATGCCGCACTGTCTTCATCAAATGCACTGCCTGTGATAACCACCTTGTATAAGTGACTCATGATTAAAGCCACAGACAGCAAAAATCCATTATGTTAATTAAATGTTTATTCCTTGAAAATCTTAACATATGTCCTCAATTATTCACTCAAAGCTGAGACTTTATACAGTACTTCACCTACACAGAATGTGGCAAATTATTGGAACAAAGTCATTTGCAGTGAATTTCAAAGGTATTTTGAAATGTAAGAAACACTTCATTCAGAGATATAAGATTACATAATCCATCAAAATATAAATAAATGTGTCAATATAGAGATGTACTGTAGATAGTAGTCCGCAGACAGTTTCATGGGGACTTCGACATTAAGGATGAATAAAAGACCAAAAAAAGGGCAACCTCTGGTGCGCCATAAAAGCAGCACAAAAACCTCTCCCAATGGATGACTGTGTATCATCTTTTTTGACGTGCATCTGTTTACACACCGACCTGCATAGAACAAATGCTACATCGCTTGCTGATACATCAACAAAGGAAATAAAGATTCAGTCTGTGCGTCTGCTCTGAATGTGGACTACAGACGAGAGCGTCTCCCCGCTTTTGGTCTAAACGCGCTTTATCTGCTAGCACGCCAATGCTGGAAGATCTAGTTCCCTAATGTGTTCCCATACTCTTATTTTGTATTGGCACATGCAGACATTTGCTTCTTGCTCCCAGTTGATGCAGCTTTCCAATTATCTGCTCTCTCCTTAGATGACTCCTAAGTCCAAGAGGAAAAGCATCCATAGTAGAATGCTGCGGCCGGTGTCTCGAGCTTTTGGTAAGTTGTAATTTTCAGTTTTCATTTAATCTGGCATTGAGTTTTAATTTAAATAATTACTCGGTTATCCTGCTCTTAACTCGAGGTTAGGGTAATTATTAGGGGTGTCCTCGACTAAGCATTTTCATAGTCGAATCTGATTCGTTAGATCTGGTCTTTCGTCGCCGAATTGCCGAATCATGTTTTTCCATCACTGAAGCATACAGTAATCTTATTTGCGTCTTTTACCACTCCAGAGAAAAGAACTGACAGGACCCATAACTAATTGACTTCTTCATTCGGCATCAGATAATAATAACAGAACAGTCTCCATCAACATTTTTCCTTAGATCACTCATTAGGCTGTTTAAAATGTACCTATATGCTCCAATAAAATGTAGAAGGTCCTTAATAATAATAGAGGCTAAATATTTAATAATATTAAGTCGGTGGTACAATAGTACGAATAGTACAGCAATCTGACCCCCAGTGTAACCAAACATCTCCACCGGTCTTTGAGGAAGCCGAGCCGCTTCACAACAGAGCGCGCTGTGCAAAAGCTGCAGATGCCGCGGAGTTGCGGCGTGTCGGTCCAGTTCAGCACATAAGAACGAGCTCTCAGGACATTGTGTTCCAGTAAATTGTTATAGTCCCTAAAAACATGTTCTTTACTAGTTTCATCATTTGCATAATACTCCAGCAGCACTGCAGTGCCTCCATCTGGTGCATTACGCACAGGAGTGGCGGTGTTAAGTTTGCAGCAGTCACACTGGCAAACTGATCTGGTCAATCAGTGGAATAGGCTACCACAGGTACGGTAATGCCACAGCTGAGGGTCTTGTCACTGTGACCATGCTTCATGGCTACTTGGTCGCACACATCTCTCTGGCTCAATGATCAGCATGTGTGACTCTGAGATGTAAACCCCGCCTGGGCCACTTAGTAACGATTCGACTGGGAGACTGTCAAGTCGAATCACAGTCCTCCGAATCAAATCAACGAATTGTCAACTATTAGAGGTCACCCCTAGTAATTATTGATGTGATAATTTTGCATGGAGGAAGAATTTCAGTGTATTGATCCATACTGGATTTGATAAGAGGGCACTTTTACTCGTATCAAATATAAACCTTTAGAGATGGAGTTTGACCTCGACAAGGCCTTGGAAGATGTCCCTGTGCATGTAGAGGACGCTCCCGCTTCATCTCAGACTCCACCCACTCCATCTCTGGTTGCACCTAAACTGGAGCAACGAACACCAGGAACGATTGCAGAGTTACCATCCGAGGAAGAGAAAAAGCTGCAGCACTTCACCAAACTGCGGCCGCGGAGGAACAAAAAAACACATTCTAGCAAAGTACCTGTGAGTAAAGCTTTCAGTTTATTAAAGCACCTTGTGACGTTCCCTTGTCTGTGAAAGGTGCTATAGAAATAAACTTTACTTACTTACTACTTACTGTTTGATAGCAAGATAAACCTAATCTAAAAACTTCAGTCATTTTAGAATTTTACATGAGCATGCAGAGAAAGTGTCCTGTTGAAGAACGGTATTCTTTACTCTCTTCTTCCAGCAAGTTAATAGCACTCCATCTCAAGATGGGGAACAAAATGGCCTCATGGGAAGAGTGGATGAAGGAGTGGATGAGTTCTTCTCTAAAAAAGTCACCAAGTTAGATTCAAAGTAAGGATTATGCTCCTAATTAATGACTGCCTTTTTTTTATGCAGAAAGAGAACTGCTGAAGTGTCTATTATTGTTTTCTAAGCACAATAATTCATATGGCCTTGTCTCCTTGTCTGCTTCTTGTACTCTCTTCTGTACTGTAAGACGTTCCTTGAAAAGTTCAGACTCACAAGATGGAGAAAAGAAAAAGAGTAAAGGAGGATTTCTAAACCTCATCAAGCGTTCCTCCAAATCAGATAAATCTGACAAATCAGATAAATCTGACAAATCAGATAAATCGGAGAAAAACCAGGCCGCTCCAACTTCCTCAGCTCCAGCACCGACCATCCCTGAGGAGCCCTCATCTCCAAAAGTGCTTGTCAAGAGTCCTGCACCTGAGCCAAAGTCCAGGTAAAGGTGACAATATGTAAAAGCACTTTAGCCACTAATTCAGCCTGTGTACCGAAACCACAGCTTCATGAACAAATCCTGTCCTCCCTCCAGAGACGCCTCCACCCGCTCACAGCCCACAGACTACAGCAGCAGCTCAGACCGATCAGAGGAACTGCGAACACCAGACTCTATGGACGAACCATGGGAGGGCTCAGATGGCAGAGGGAGTCCTCAGGGAGGGAAGCGCTACCCTGGGGTGCAAATGATGGGAAGTGGCCTCCTGGCAGAGATGAAGGCCAAACATGAAAGGAGAGCGCACAAGGTGAAGGGATGTCTGCCACACCAAAAGAAACTTGAGTCGCATGCACTTGGTTGTTCATTGCCAACTCAGCTAGAGAAAGATGCTCATTTAAAAAGCTTACAAGACTCACTGAAAGTGTTTAGCCTCTTCTTCTCAAAGCAGGTTTGTTCACACTTAGCGAGTAGGGTTTCCAGCTGGGAGGATTCGTAGAATACGAGGCACGATCAGAGGCACACAGAGATGATGACACTCATCTTCAGGCGACTTTGTTGACATAAAAACATAAAACCAGAGTGCTTTTAAGTAAACTGCTTTTTGTTTTTTTATAGCACAGTGTGACGTATCAAAATTATTTGTAAAATGGGTGAACGGGTATTAATCATTGAGAGTGAAGACTAAGCCTGTCATCAAATCCTATCAGTAACATTAGCTTTTAGGCAAGTTGCCATGTTTAATTTGTGTCCACAGCAGTGTTCTGCTGGTGTCCTCTGGTCTTTTCTGTTTTCCATTCATACATAATGATTCATCATTCTGTCTGTGTCTCTTCTAGTCTTCCAGTCCTGATAGGCCAGACAGCAGTGCAACAGGTAAGTTAAGGAGACATGTCTGGGATTAAACCCAGAAAATGTGGCAGTGGGAACCAGAACCAACATACATGTTTAGATTAGGTGGTGGATGAATGTAGACGTAATGTAATAGAAGTCAATTGTTGTTTTTTTGGTTTACAGAAGTTTGGTTTTGTGACAGATTGGACTGATCATTGAACAAAGTTTTGTGTGTGTGTGTGTGTTTACATGTATCAGCAGCCAAGACCCTTTCTACAGCTACAGAGAGCAGGTCTCCCAGTGGTTCCCTGAACAAAACCGACTCTCCTCCTTCAGAGAAGACCTCATCACGCGGCGACTCTAAACCTGAACCCACCACCCGTCTCAGAGCGGCATCTTCCTCAAGCTCCCCCTCGGGACCAGTAAGCCCTAAACCACCAGTGCCACAAGGAGCGAAGCCTGCACTGGCGGCCCGACCCACCATCCCACAGAAGCCAAGAAGCACCAGTAGCAGCAAGAGTACAGGTACGGCCAGAGTACTGGCTGTCACAGTTAATGATTACTTTATTCAGGGATTTCATTATTTCATTCTAGAGTGACATCTTTGTTGGCCATTTTACTTAGTTTTGCTTCCATATTTTCCAAAGCAAACATTTATTTTCCTTGATTGATGATATTTTTTTCATCATGTCTAAATAGATGAGAGCTCCGATTCCCCGAGCAGTGGTGTGTCTCCTAAAGTAACAGTTCTCCCTTCAACACTGAAGAAGGCACTGTCAGAAAAAGACAAGGACAGCAGTCAGCAGTCAGGAGTTTCCACCAGCAAAACCACTCAGGAAGGTAAGTCAGCTTAAAACCTTTAGTTTCTCCTCTTAACTCATTCACCTCATGGCGTTTATACTCATAGAAACATCACTTGTTAACTGTGCTGAAAATCAAATCAAACTTTATTTATAAAGCACTTTTCTTACAAAAGCATCACAAAGTAATGAATGATTAAACTTAAATACTACATTTTTGAATACATATGTTTCATAAAACGCATGCAAGGCTTTACATACACAAGTATAAAACACCAAAGTTCTATGAGCAGTTTCTGTCTTTTTAACTGAAACATCAAGATTAAAATGTAACTCGAGATAAGCATCTGGCTTTTCACTGAGGTGAGGAAACAATATCTTGGGGATCTGTCCGCACCAGGAGCCACCTAACAAATGAGCACAGAGGGCGTCAGGCCAGGTTGGTGCTCAAACCACAGCCAGGGCTGCAGTGCAGGGCCCCACCAACCACCTTGACCCCGGCGATATCCAAAGCAACAACAAGTAGGCATAGGCCCTGGTGTGGAGGATCCCCAACAGGAAAACACTGGAGTTTAAAAGTAAAAAACGATCAAAATAATGATAAGGGTAAGGGTTAGATATATAAATGGGGTCAATTATATACAATAATAAGAAAAATGGGTAAAAAAAAAATAGGCAAGATAAAACTAAATAAATTAAATAAAATTGAGCTACAAGCTCAATACAAGCTAGTGGAAGACCTCAGTCTTACCGTAAGTTTAGTTCTAACTTTTGGAGCATTTAAAAGGCCGGTACCAGAAGAGCTCAGGGTGAGGACTCATAATTTAAAACCAGGTCAAACAATAATGCCCTAGAGTACAAATCTTAAAATTAATCCGGAAGCATAAAAATCAGTAAACAGAGATGCTGAAAGACAAAGTTCTCTTCTCAGACACACTTCAGTTGTTTCTTTTTTTAATGTAAACCAACCAGACTGCTTGATGCCTTACTGTATGTCACTGTCAAAAAATCTGAGTGTTTGCTTCTCCTGGGGTTGCATATTTGTGTTCAGCTCACAGAAGGTGATGCCTGTCATAGTGTATGACAGACATCTGACTGAAAGGTTAGGTCAGGGCTCTCAGTCACCCCCACCACCTTTAATCTGTTATGCATTATATAACAGGCACATTTTACTGAGTGCATTTGAGCCTTCTCCTTTGGTGTCGACAATCTTGAGTATTCATTTTAAGTCTGAGTCTGTCCATGATCAATGTGAACTGACACATCTGACTCTGGGGAACTACTTTATTGAAGATATAACTATTTTACTATTGGGGATTTATTTATGAAATCTTTAAATGTTACATTGAATAATATTATTGTTAATAAAAATAACCATTCAATCTTGTTGCCTGACAAACTGGGCTGTGAGGTTGGATAAAAAAAAGAAGATATTACAGATTCAGATGGCTAACTATGGTTTCTTTGGATTGTACTGTCTCATGTGGTCATAGCAGGAAACCTAGTAAATACTTGAATATTTAAAAGCTGAAAGCATGTTATGTCATTTTTATACATTCGAAGACCTCAAGTTAACATCTTAAGTCCAAGTTGAATAAAAATGAATAAGTAGACATAAAAAACAAAGGGCAAATGTGTATCAGTGAAGAGTATCAACCTTATACCAGATATATTTCAAATTCCCATATATTGTGCCGTTTTTCCAACAAAGTGTTTCCATCCTGGTTCAGAGTCACAGGCTAACTTTATCCAGTTCTTTCTGTCACCAACCACCAAAAAAGAAGCATGTAGATTGAGAGAGGGAGGCTGTGATGTGAAAGAAGTTTGGAAGTGTGAATTTATAGTCCTGAGATGCAACAGGGTAACGATGGACCCAAAATGTTCATACTGAATGTACAGAGTTGAAGGTCAGAAACTTATTTGGGTCGATTTGAGACATCATTTGCAAAATGCCTGCCTTCAATTATTGTGCTAAAGGTTACCAAATATGTGGTTTAAGTTACAGATACATAGTTTTCTCTCTGTTTCATGTCATGTTTACCAATATACTGCATGCAGCAGAATTAACAGCCGCTTTACTTCATAAACTATATTTTCAGCTACTTTCACAAATATTATTGGTTGTTTTAATGCAACCTCTTGGCTTTTATGTGTCCAGCTCCAGTCAGCATGTATGGATCACACGTGTAGAGCTAAACATTAACACAGTTTACCACAGTTTTTTTTGTCCTTGTTGTCAACACTGAACTTACATGTCTTGTTTTCAGGGGGGTCCGCATCAGATGGTGTTCAGCATTCCGGCTCTCTCAGAACCAACTCTGAGGATCACAGCTCCTTCAAGAACAAGAACAAATCTCCAAATCCGGACAGAGACAAGGCAGCAAGCAAAAAGTCCTCAGACTCCGGAGAAGAAGCAAACAAAGACTTTATTTTAATATGAGCCCATTTACCAACCTCACATTTCCCTTCGGAAACTCATGATATAATTTATTTTAGAATTTGTACCTGTAGGTCCTGTCTGACCACAAAGTACAAATCATGTTTAAGCAGCAAGAGCTGCTGTAGTGTAAGGAAATTCAGCTTCATTTTTAATCGGTTTGACATTTTTTTGATGGATTTCTCCGATAAGTTTATGACACTTAAATCCAAAACTGTGCTAAATCTCACAAGAGCTTCCTTCTGACAAAGAACTGCTATCGTCCTTGTTCTTACTTCTTTCCTTACTAACACTTCAGGGTTTAAGAAAATAGATGATCAGGTGTCGATTAAGATCATTTCAATCATTGCATGATAAATTCCAATTTCAACTCAGTTGCTGAACCGCTAAAGCTAACGCAGGATGCTACCAGAAAACAGAAAAGATATTCGAAATGGTTTTCTGTAACATAATGCAATGTCTGTTTACTGTTTGCTGTCATCACTTCTCCTCCAGGGACCAAACACTTATAAACAGTTATACCAGGATTAGTATACTTAAAATCCAACAAACAACTAAACCTGGACAACACAGGATTATTTTCCTGAAGTATCAGTACCTACTTTACTCTGCGCTTTTCACAATACATGCAAATTACTAACTCCAGACCTCAGATTTGACTGAATCCATTATGCAATTTTTACAGTTTTTTCTTTGCAGGAATATACTGTACAGGTTCCAGCTGAGTTTCTCAGCACAAACGGATATCAGAAATTTCATGTAGTTCAACTACAACCAGCAAGAGAGACACACTGCTTGACTCTTCACTCAAGGTCTGCAGGATAACTGTAGAGCCAGACAAGCCAAGCTGGAGTGAGCATTTAACATGCTGGCGCTTTGAGAGAGCTGTGGTACACTTTAACATGATTGATAATCAGTATGGCTACAGCACTGTTAACTCGCACTGTTCTTCATGGACACTGCGGAAACACAATATTATTTGCAGTTAATTGAGGAGGGGAGTATGTGTATGTTATTTAAGTGCAACACAGACCATCGTTGTAACAATTTTGGGTTATTTTCCTTCAGTGTAAATTGCTTAAATCGACATTTAAACAGTTTTATTTATAGTATACTTAAGAACATGTAACAAAGCGTTTGACTAAATTGTTACAGATTAAAATGCTCATAAAGAGGACTGGATCCTGTCCTCTGGTAATGCACCAGTTTCTTATATCAAGATTTCCCTCGTGTCTTAATTGATACCTGACAGTGAGGAACTTGCTTCAAAATAGGTACAGTGTATCACAGAAAGACAGTTTCACCATAACATCCTCAGAGGCATGTCCAGTCTCCACATATTTCTCTTCCTAAACATTGTTTGAATTTAGCCCACTTTCACCTCTTCACATTCAGATTCAGACCTGTCTTCAACATTCTACCTATAAAGACACTCATGGCTTTAGTGGCAATTCTGATGCTCATTGAAATAAATTGTAAGAAAAAGACTACAGATTGAAAGTGAACTGAGTGTAGCTGTATTTTAACCACATGGACCTCTTCACATTAACTTGATTCTCAGGCTGATTTCTCTGGTTTTTCATTTTTCTAAGAGCAGCAAATACCCTTTCTGCACTGTTTACAATTTGCTAACAAATTCTGAAAATATTGTGTTAAAAAATATTCATTTTTATTAACTGGCTGTTAACAGTTTGTGCCCCAAATAGTGAACCGCTCACTCTGATAGAGAATGCTGCACATATAGTTCAGGTAACCTTTACATTCTGCATTCATTTCATATTAATCTTGTGATAAATACTGATTTTTGATAATTAAAGTCAAGAAATAGTAGAAATAAGAATTGATATTTCCATTCCTCATGCAACATAAACCCACACTAACTGGATTTGGTGATGTGTTTGTAGTCAACCCTTATGTATCCATCTATGTAAACTGAAACTACACACTCATCATGACATTTCTGCAGCTTAATTTGCCACAAACCATTTGCAATATCTGCCTGAGTTTTCTCACGTAAGCATTCTGAACTTTTACTTCTTGTGTGCCAAACTGTGCTCTAACATTAATGTTAGTTAGACTACATGTGTGTTCCTTACTGTATGTGCAGCGTGAACAGGACAAAGCTTATATTTTACTGCAGTGTACAAGAGTCAAAATCAGAGCCGGCGGTCTTTCTGGTGCACCATTCCTCCACTGTGGTGACTGTTGATGTCTTTCTTGTGATTACGGTGAGACTTTATTCCTTTCTCACTTATCATGGATTACAAATAACACTGTTCTAGCTGTGTACAGTGTAGTTCCTCTGTATACATCTCTAACATTGCCCATCCCCTTCTGTCTCATAGTTTTGCAGAAAGGACCCAGTAAAACAATGTGCATATACTTTTTAAGGTGTTTAAAGCAAAGACGTGGTTATGCAATGTAATCTGTTGGCATTTTGAACCCCATGTGATGCGAGGACGTCATCTGGACATCTACTGTTTTTTGATTTGTGTGTGGACAGTCAATATTTCCGTTGCAGTGTCTGAGAGACTTCTTGCCTGAAAAAACAGAGCATCCACTTTGTTTCTGTCAGTGCTCAGAGTGGAGAAACGTGACCGTGAACTAGTAGCATTAAGTTTAGACCTCCAAGTCTATGTGTGTGACTGCATGATGTGGCTGTGAGTTGTACTGTATGTATATATGTGCTTTCATACATGTAGGTGTGTGTGTATGTATGTGTAATATAAGCACATGTAATATACACACTGATATATTCACACGCCTATGGGAACACAGCAAATCCTCTATTTTTTTGGTACTAAGTACACTACTCTACTAGGGGTTTGTAACTTATTTGGAATAAAAAAAGAAAATTAAAACAAAACGGACAGCAGCTGGTAACGTGTTGATCCTTTTCTTGTTTTTTGCTCCTGTACACAGTCTTCATAAATGTTCAAATGGATTCTTAGGTTAAGTGTTATTTAAAACATGTTTTAGACTAGAAAAAAATGCAATACTAAGAATTATTCTCCATCAGGGGAAAAAAAGGCATTAAAACAAATTGCATGTTCGCTCATTTTCTCAGTTTTTCCACATCATTCAGTTTTGTTCAGTTTTGTCATGGGTCAATACATTTTTTTCTGTTAGAAATTTCTTCAATCAAATAATACTGATTAAAACGACTTTATAGGCTATAACAGCTCTGCACTGTCTTGTTTATTTGATGGTTCTTGTTGCAGATCTGCTTTGCAGCCACCAGATGGCAAATACAGTGTAATCTAGTGTAAACAGTCCCTCCTCTCTCTCTCTCTCTCTCTCTCTCTCTCTCTCTCTCTCTCTCTCTCTCTACACACACACAGTGGGGGTGTGGTTTTCTTTAGTCACTTAAAGCATATGTTAACCAGACACTACTGAACAGTGCAACACAGTGTCTTACATCAGGGATTTTTCTTTTTGTATTTTAAAAATTGTGTTTAGATTATCTAATTGAAATGGACAGTGCTTTTGAAAACCTGGATGCAGCTGGTTTTCTGGAAATCTGGCAACACTTCGATGCAGATGGTGAGGAAATTAAACTACCTGTTCCTATTTTTCATTCATAGATTTGCTTAAAAGACTACAATGCATTAAGTTTTAACCTGAGATTACTGGACAGTAGAGAAGAAACTGTTTATAAAGAAAGTAGATGCTATAAAGTAAGAACAAATCTATTGAGAGCATTTCTATGATTATTCTGTTGTAAAACTTGAGTAATAGCATGGATGAACAGCTACACGAAGAGCAGGTGCAAAATAGTAAACATGACAACTTTCATTTTATGAGAAACCGTTTTTCAGTACATTACCAAACCTTATGATGTGTTTCTATTTTATGTAGACAATGGCTACATTGAAGGCAAAGAGCTGGATGATTTTTTCCGCCACATGATGAAAAGACTTGGTCCTCAGGTAAGACCACGTGATCTGAAGCAACCGATTCCTCATTTACAATGACAGGAGCTCAGTTGATGCTGCTACAGTAGGTGCAGGTTGTGGCATCATTTTCATACAATGCTGAAAAATGGAGGCACCCAAGTTTATCCAACTAAATGATACAATGATGCCCCCAAAATAAGGCCTTTTTCATCAGCTAATGTAGTTAAATTACGCACCCTTTACAGTATGTGTACCAGAAACTAGTTATGGGGAAATTTTTCATTAAATGAAATTTGTATTTAAAGATTACTTTCTAATGTTTGGACTCAATAATTCATGAGACAAACTTTGGTAATATTAAAACTTGTTTTCTATTTCAGCGAGTTAGTGTGAAATTTGCAGCTCTTGCTATCATTGCTCTATAGCTGAACTTCTCTGCAGCTCTCTGTATGGGTGGGGTTGTGCTGTAAGGATGACAGACAACACAATTAAGGCGCCCCGGGCACCGCTGAAGTCTTTGATTCAGTTACAAATTAACCAGGAAAAAGGGGCATTTGAGCGTGTACTGAGCCGTAATGGCACAACATGTTCGCTGTCATACTGAGTAATTTCTAAATCCTCTCCCAAACCCATTAAAGGACAAACCCCAGTGAATGCACATCATCTGCATGTCCCTGTATGTATGTGAGTCTCTGTAATGTGCGGACTTCCTTGGATACTAATTGAGTTGCGCGAAAACAAACAGACCAGTAACCACAAGTTACTTTGTCTTTCTGGTGTTTGCTTTTCCATCATCGGTGCCCCCAGGAGAAGTGGTGTCCGATGCATTTCTGTCATGCTACAAAAACACTACACAGCCATCCTCTCTCAGTACACTTATCTGCTTTTCCTCCTATTTCCTCTGATCACTGAAACACTAATGATGCCTCCATCTGCTGGAACAAACTGACAGTTATGTTCTCATATGCAGCATAATTAGTTTTCATGTACTGTACTTTGGTGTAAGATAAATATATAAAGAATACACACTTTTTTTTATTTTAATCAGATATTAATTTGGTGTAAAAGCTTTACAAGCAGCAGCACAATGCTGTGGTCTCTTGGGCTTTAAGAGACATGCTGAGGACAAATAGTATAATGAGGGAGGGTCCGGCACCCTTTAGTCTGTAGACTGTGTGCTCTGTTCTGCATGAACCGATGATTCAGACTTTAGCACCATTGATCAACAGGTTTCTATAGTTACAGCACCAGAACTGGCAAGTTAAAGAGGAGCAAGTGGAAGAGTGGCTGCTAATTACAATACCTTCTGTAACACAAAGATGCTTTCCAAATAAGCTTGCCTTGCCTTTTAGTTGTGGTCTAACTTAGTTTAAGAAAGCAGCAAATGGATGTCTTCCCACACTTTATGTGGTTATGATAAGCTGGAAAGTGTTTCTTAGATGAATGTTTTATGAGTGGAAGAAGTTTCTGTGTTCTTTGCAAACTGTCGTAAACTATAGTGCATATCACACAGATTAGATAAGCTAGAGATTTCAGTTTCCACTAAAAGTAGCTGATGTATGTTTTATTTTTGAGTTTTGAATTCAGTAAAGTGGGCTACAAGCCAATGCAAGGCTTAAAGAAACACTTTGTTAAAGGTTGAGGTGCAGATCTTGAAGGGAAAAAATATTAGAGTATCCATGGAGACATTTTCAAAAATAGGTCTGACTCAGCCTGTAAGATCAAGTTTTCACAAATGTTTCGTTTAAGAGCGCCACTGAATATTCAGCAACTCATTGCAGATACATGTTTGTGTTTATTTCATTTCACACATTTCATTCTGCCTAAAGTTCAATCATCACGTGTGATCTATGCTGCAGGAGAAAGTCACAGAGGCGCGAGTCCAGAGATTAAAGCAGAGGTTCATGTCTGCCTATGATGTCACTGCTGACGGGAAACTACAGATTCAAGAGGTAATGTTGTTTCTGTGTCTGAATTCCTGCCTTCAGACATTGTTTCTACAGTTTTCTACAGTAGATGCAAAGTCACATGCAAGGAAACATAGTCATTGTGTAAATAGGATGTTTTAATTTACACCCAACTCTTTCACGTCACTGACCCAAGATTTCTGGAAAATATGCTTCATGAGGCATCAGTGCAAGCGACTATTTAATCTCCATCTTAGCTATTTATGAAGTCCAGATTGCATCTAAATGTGGCCGAGCTGCTTTTACATGCTATTTATTATTATTTCGTCATTTCATTACCCACTACACCAGAAATACACTTGCTTTTAATCATGTTTGCTTACTGTGTCTGTTCTGCTCGGCGCTCTGGATGTGTCAGTCCTCACAAATTAGCATGTGATATGACCAGTAATGGCAGATAGGATCAACTGGGACCATGTATTTGAAAATATTGCTTAAGTTGGCTTACTTACATAGCACAGTGTGTTTAAACAGCGAGTAACCTTTTGTTCTACTTCTTATCCATCTACAATATTTTTGGTCAACTAACACATAGACTGAGAAAATGTACTTTTTTATAAAGTGGACTTCTGTATTTGCTTCTTTTTAAGCATCAAGCTTGATGTTCAGTCCCCTCAGTCATAACACTGCATGTTAAAAGATATGTTTACCCTTTTTACAACTTCCTCTTCATTCTTGACTGTATTTCTTTCATCTGTCTCCTCTCTGTCAAATTTATTGCTTTTCCATCTCCTTGTTTTCCTTATTAGCTACCTGTCCCTCTTCATCTGTTTGTCCTCTCCTTCATCTTTTATTGATATCATGTTTATATGTCTATGACACAGCCTGAGCCTTTTTTCAAGGGGAACAAAAACGGATTTCCGCGACTGCTGAGGATCATGCCAAGCCATCCTCATGCACTAAAGAAACAGCCAGAGGAGAGCAAAACTCAAACCATTCAGCTGAACTGAAAACATGCACTTACAGTAGGAGCTGCATGAAGCTCAAGATGAAAATATCCCACACAAATTTGCTTGTTACAATAAAAGGTTGTTTCTCAAATTACTTTGATTAAATGAATCAAACTTGACTGATATCATGTGGGGCTTTCTTCAGAAATGTGAAGAACGTTTTCGATGAGGCAGCTCTCTTAGGCTCCACTCTGCTTAATTGCTTCAGCCTCTTGTGTAGGAGAAGCCCCTAAGCTTCATCGGAATAATGAAATGAATGATTTTTCTCTTCAAAGAAAGACGCTTTTGCTCATCCATTAGGCCACTCCTTAACATATTACAACCATAGAGAAAATGCATAGACTTTAACTAATAAAACTGAAAAACAAATGATTAAATTCTACTACAAGTGGCCTTACTTAAGTTACTTCCTACTTATTGTTGCTAATGCAGGAACAGCTAATTCAAGGCTCTCAGTACTTCAGTAGCTTTTCTGCTGTTCTCAATTCTGGTATTTTACCTCAAAATTTGTCAGAAATGTCTTCTACCAGTTCCCAATCTAACTCCAGAGTTTTAGTCTCAAATGCAAAATCTGTGGCCATGCATACTTTCCATGTACTGTTATGAGTGCTGTGAGGCATAAAAAAGGTAGTTTGAAATAAATATAACACCATAGTGTGGACTGACAACAGTGTGGCGTCCTGTTTTGTCACACAATTAACAGCTGCTGTTGCTGTCATTCCATATTCAAGTATATGTTTTTGCCTTTATAAGCGTCTGTTTTTCATTAAAACATTTAATGCTGAAACATATTTGTTTAAACACTGATAATTATGGAAAATCAATGGCAATGGTGGAGACAATAAATGTCTTATTGCACATTTGCTGAATGTTCTTACAGCACTTTTCTCTTGCTTATATTTCATGCTATTGCTCAAGTCTACAATGAGTCTGTTGTTCTAACACTATGAAAAGGAAGTCAGCAAAGTTATCAGAAAGCCACAATATCCTGTGCTATCAAAGTAGCAGCTTTGTCTGGTGCACAGTCAGAAGACGTATCTGTTAGTTAGAAAACGCTCTCTTTACAGACAAATCTCAAATAAACTAATAAATATCATTACAGTATAGTTAAACTGTACCAGTCAATAGTTTGGACACATTTGCCCACTTGAAGCAATAGATGTTTTGAAATGTTTGACTGGTACTGTTCATACATTATTATACAACCCCAATTCCAAAAAAAAGTGAAATCCTCTTTGAAATGTGAATGAGAGCAGATTGCAACAATTTGCAAATCCCATAAAACTGTATTTTATTCCTGATAAAACTGAATGTTCAGATGTTGAAACTGAGATTTGGATTGAACTTGTTCAGTATTATAGTAAGCAAAATAGTGGTCTAACTGCTGTGTTGTGCTAAGCAAATTTCCTTCAGCAAGATCTCTTATAATCTTATAATCTGAATTAGGGATTATTTTTTAAATTTATTTATCTATTTTAAATCATTGTTTGTTACTGAATTTACTAAAAGGAATAATGTGTACCTTTTGACCCAAATATCACCCTAATGTGAGTAATAATGAATGATTTCTGCTGTCAGTATCCAGTGTTTGGGGAGTCTGCGCTCAGAGGGGGCTGCCCTCTTCAGAAACCAGACAATGGGCTTTATGCACAACTCAACTACTTCCTGAACTATAGCCAGCTGCTTTGTGTCCTGTCTTTTTAATTCCTGGACAAACTGATTAATCCAGGTGTGTCTGGCCATTTACTGAGGTCAGACACACCTGGATTAATCAGTTCATCCAATAATGAA
>JBBDHI010000006.1:17478003-17488477 GCA_037177115.1 Craterocephalus stercusmuscarum | reverse complement strand
ATTAACGATTAATCGATAATCGATCGTTAATTCTCCTGATAATCGATTAAGAAAATTTAATCGAATGCCCATCCCTACTGGAAAGTCATGTCATCTCATTAAGCTGCCAAATTTAGACCTAATATGGGCTAGTTCTAGCACTTCTGGATCTGTTTCAGCATAAGAAAGCGTTATGTAGGACATAACTGCTGGGCCTAACTCAAGTTATTTATTGCATGGAGTAAATATAACCCAAATGTCTGAAGTAAATGCAGATATGAGCCATGTGTGGTGACAGCCACACTCATCCTGAGTCAGCACCGTCTGTCAGGGCCAGTTGTTGACCAAAGAAATCTGCTGATGTGAGCCAAACATTCTTTGATATCAATTTCTGGATTATATTTGTCCATGCAGCAGTTTAAGAATCATGCCCATTCATTAGCAGACATCTTTCTGAGAAACTACTCGATTTACTTCCAGTAACCTCTTATTACTCTGGAGATCATTGTAGGGCTGCTGTCTCTCTATATGATGCGCAGCGTAAATGTTAACTGTCTGCATCCAGGACTGCTGCAGCTACAAGTCATCCGACTCAAACAAAACGGTTCTGTTTGTTTCACAGCTGCAGGTGAATGGAGATGATTGTGCTTTCATGCAGACATTGTATTAATCAAATAACTGGACTTATCCAACTGATTCGGTGTGAAAAATGGATAGATGGATTTCATAAATTCTTGTCTGCATCTAGGAATCACACACACACAACCAAATGAACAAAAGAAAAACTTTTATAGGTTTTATAGAAATGAGGGTCTTTCTGATCCAGGTTCCTGGTAAACCCATGGTCACAGGTGTTAAGTCTTTTTATAATGACCTTAACTGGTGCATGAAGCTCCAAACAGACTCTTACAATTTTATGTATTAAAGCTTTTTACGAAATGTAAATCACTTTGGCACCAATCCATCATTTTAGTCTGATGAAATGTCAGGGGCTTGGTAAAACAACTGATTTATCATTAGGTCGAGATAAATAAATCTTCACTGTATAAGCAATCTATCAAGTACCAGTTGGGTCTTTACACTCATAATTCATGCTTTCCTGAGGATTTATACAGACTAACGTCTGAAATTCCTTATCAATCCCTGTAGTAGTTTTTATGACATTAAAAGTTGTGACCGACTCCCATTGCCATTCACAGCAGAGTCACACCGTCACTGAAATATTTTTATTGCAGTTTTGATTTAATACTGTAATTGTGATTTAGAATACAGGTCTGTGATGGAGGCCAAAATACATATGAAACAATTTTTATACTGTATATACAAAAACCCACTCTTACCCAGATGTATGCACCGATTCCTCCGTTTCCTGTTATGGAAATGGGAAAGTAATTTTCACTTCCCTGAGAAGGAGCATGATGCTGCATGCAAAGTGCATTCCCTCATTTTTCAGCAGCTGCCACTTGAGGAGTCATTACACTGACCTTGTCAGGCTCTTATCTGTGTAACACCCTAAACGGTGATGCTTTATTCACTGTCAGAGCTTATGATGAAGATTTGCTCTGAAGATAGATTAACTCTCAGTCACTCACTGGGCAGGCGGCCATTCTTCTGGGATTTTAAAAGGGGGAAGTAATTTGTTCAGCTCTGAAATCAAATTTCACCGGCACTTTGCCTGCTGTAATTTCAGTTATTATTATGTCTAAGGTGACTTTAACATTCTGAGGTCATACTGATATTTTCAGCAATTTGCTAGAAAAAGCACCTGTTGGATGGTGTAACTGTTCATACCTTGCATGTATGCACTGCAGTTTATTTCTCCCTGCTTTTTACTGTAGGATGAGCCCACTTGATAAATTTTCTTTTAAATTAATCATAATTTTGAGTATGTTAATACAACATATGCTAAATATTAGCCAATGCCACTTTCCCGTTGGCCTAATATAGCAAATTCCACAGTATTAAACGTAGAAGCAGGAGGAAAAGCTGAACCATCAGGCCTTTAGATTACAGTAAGTGGCAGTGTACCTGCTTTAATATGAGAAAAAAAAACATTGATTTGTGTGTAGCAATGAATTTTAGTCTGTTTCACCAAGACTGTGTCTTAATATGCTGTTTCAATGGTCAGGAAAACCATGAGCTTCAAAGTGGTTGTTTTAAGTCAATAATCCATCCTCTCCTTCCCCAACTTCTCATGAACATGTTTTCAATGAAGGAGCTGTAAAACTTTAATTGCATTTGAGGCCAATCAGGTCTTCTTAGTGAACAGGTAAACAGCTTAATGACTTGGAGCACTTTAAAAAGCAAGTTGCCTCAGTGGCTGTGGAAAATTAATCTATTAACCTGCTGCGACACTTGAAATTGGGCGCAGTTTCAGAATATGAAGAGCTTTTTCCGCTCTTAATGACTTACAGGTTTAAGACAAATGGCAGTGTAAAATCATCTGTCCCATAGTAACCTTTTAGCATTTACGCTCGTGGTTTCAGAGGTAGTGTCTCCCTCCTCTCTCTGCCCTTGGCCTCCCTGATACATTCAGTCACACTTAATCTGTTATCACTCTCTGACCACCACCCCCCCCCCTCCCCGTGTATCTCTTCAGCTCACCATCAGCAGAAAGAAGGCCCTTTGTTGCAGGCTAAAAAGCCCCTTCTCTGTAAGTGTATTCTGGTGGGAAACCGTGCTTTCGCCACAGAACAAAGTTCTAAAGTAGAGGAGTATAGTTTCAGGTCTAATGTTCAGTCCCAAACCAACCAGAGACTCCAGTCTTCACTCTGTTACAGCTCCATTTATGTCATTAGGGAGACGTTTGTCCGGCCATATTGTTCTTAAGAATCATGTTACACATCACGAGGCACTTTTTTTTTTCATCATGATTGGGACGTCCTCAGTGTGAATAGGATGCTGTACAGGATATTTGATTGTATGTGTGTGCGCCTCGGTTGTGCAATAAAGCGTTTCAGGCAACTCCCAAAGATCCCAAGCATCAGCAAGATTGTGTTTGCTGAACTAATCCCAATTCAAAGAACAGATGCATGATCATTAACACTGGCTAAATCAGCAATACATTGAAAATAACACATACAGTGGGGAGGGGGAGACAGCTGTACAGCTCTGAATATGGTTTAGTGGCTGTAAAACATGGTGGAAGAGACCCTGTTTTAACACAACTTGTGAAATGATTTTGTTACACCAGCCTTTGCTGCCCAGCCAAGAAAACAATACCTGGATTTTACTGAGCAAACGGGTCAAGGAATCTCAGAGGAAAAGCACTGCAGTCATTAATGTCTTCCAGCTGGCAACAAACTATTTAACCTTAGCTGATACAGTGAGTAGCTCGAAACAAAATCATCTCTGAGGGAACAATATGTGCTTGTGGCAAAGGCTTTATTCTGTTTCAGAGGGGTGAAAATATTAGTCTGCATCAGGCAAACTAAACTCAATAAATTGGCTAAATGAATAAAGAGATTCTGCATTTTCAAACGTTGTTTATGCTAAATCATTGCAAGTGTAGCTGAATTCAGGGCACTGATGTTGTCTTTAATTTATTTGAATGAATAGTTTTCTTTTCAAATGATGCAGTTCTGAATTCAGGATTTTACTCGTGCAGAGCCACAGTTCTGAGCTGCTTTTTAGTTACAATTAATCAATCAGTCAAAATTCTATTAAAGGAAATATATATCATCCATAGGAAAAAAAAAATACAGAACAACAAAATAAAATAAAAACAGACTTAATCCATGATATCCTGTATTTGCACATAATTTAAAACAGTTCTTCCCAAACTGTGGGTTTAGACCTACATGCAAGCACACACACAAGCAAGATCATTTCAGGGAGTCGCCAGATAATGGTGAAAAATGTGTAAAGTTGGGATTTTTATCATGACTGTCAAAATTTAACCATTAAGAAAGAGATAAATCTAAATGTAGCACCTTAATTCTTTTAACACATTAATTCATAAATCCACATTAATCTTCCTTATTTATAAAGAAAGACTGTTTTCAGGCTTGATATTTAGAGGATCCTGCAGGATGACTCATCTGAAATATAATTAATACTTGTCATCGCGGAAGGGAGTGTCACGAATACCAATATGTTATCTTGGGGGTCATGGCTCAAAAAGTTTAGGAACCTGTTAAAACATTAATGATTCCACACAGTAAAGAACCAGTGTTGATATTATGCTGTTTGCAGAATCTGATAGCCTGCACACACATCTATACATGAAATTGCACAACACAGCAGAGTAAGTAGGCACACCAACATCAACAAACAACGTTTGGCCTGCACTGCTCCATCATGGCACGTTAAGCAGCAGCCTCATTGCATTGTTATACGCTACATTACAATTTCTGAGGCAAGATGTTTTTTTGATGGGACTTTAGCTGTGTTAATGTACACTAACGTTTGCCTGTTTTTGTTTTTTAGTGATTCAGTCGCCAACCACATAATCTGAGTGTGTTAGTCTGTCTTTGAAAGTTTTGATATTCAATTTCTGCAAGACCTGAGTACATTTTAAAGCAACACTTCACAACTTTTTCACCTTAAACTCTGGGCTTCTGACTCGCTTTGGTGGCACAATGATATTCATTATGCACTTTCCTGGAGCCATCATTTCCTTTCTGCATCATGAAGAATTTACAACGCTCTCCATTTTACCAGAAAATGGATAGCAAAACAATGGACATTTTGAATGTGCATTATAGCCAATTCTGCAGAGGAACAAGAAGATGAAAAGAAAGGGTTAAGTGATGGAGGGTAAGAGTCAACATTAGGCTGACTTTTACTGGCTGGGTAGAGATAAGTGGAGACATGAGGAAAGACAGATGCTTCCATCCTGTTAGGGAGTAACAGAGTATGAAAATCTGTCAAAATGTGGTTCCGCTGCTTCAAAAACCAAGAACCAGACACAGAGAAGCTGCTTTCAGCTTCCATGCTCAGCATGTCTGGAACAAACTCCTAGAAAGCCTCAGATCAGCTCAAACACTCAGTTTATTTAAATCCAGGTTAGAGACCCTCCTGCTTCTCTGCTGCATTTACATAGTTTCTATTCAAAAGTCCAAATCTGCACCGTTTTCTTTAAAGCTTGAAATTTTCAACTTGGCCATGTTTTTATCACTGTTTTTACTTTCTTTTTTTCTCTTGTTGTCACCTGTTTTAAGTGTTTCGTGTCAATGAAAGGTGCTATACTAATACATTTGCTTTGCCTTCAAAAGTCTGGTTTTGGTATGAGAAGCAGTTTTTTCTAGTGTCATACAAACATTGAATGTGAACCTCCTCAGTCGTTAAACAGTCTGAAACAAGCAATGCTAAGGGACAATACACACACATCCATATACCCACTGTAATAAGAAATTTCTACTTCTATGTTACTGAGCAGAAAGATGATGATGCATTCCTCTTAGCCACCAGCGCACACACAGGGTGCACACTCTAATCTCTGTATGTGATACACACACATGCACATATCTTTGCCCAGCCTTTCAACAAACAATGGAGAGATAACAACTATTTTCTCTTATTCCCTCTTTGTTAAACACGAGCACTGCTAGTTGAAATGGCATTGAGACATGAGCTCATACTGTCAATAAGGTTTTTAGCATGCAGTCTCTCACATCTGCAAGAGAAAAGTCAGTGTGTGCATGTGTGTGTGTGTGTGTGTGTGTGTGTGTGAGCCTTCATTTGGGAGAGCTGATAAAGATATTAGGCCACACTCAGGGAGACACCTGCTGTGATGAGAGGAGAAATAGCTGGAAAGAAAGTGACGAGAAATGCTGCAAATCAGAGAAATTGCTCTCTGCTTTCTGTAAGATCTCCAGTGGAAGACGAGTGTGTTTCAATGAAATGCTGCAATCTGTAATGTCTTATTGAACCAAACAGGCATGAGTCACATGTCCCTTTTGAGGAGATGAGCCCAACGTTAGTTTACTTTAATTCTAATAGTCTCTCTCTGGACTTCATAAAAATGCGCTTTGTCCCAATTATTATTTTCATCATGTCTAAGATAAATATGTATTCAGGATTTGTTTATGAGTAGCTTCATCAAAAATCGCTCATCTTTACCTTTCAGGTTGCCTGTTCAGAGGTCAGGAGTGTCGGCTGGTGATTCACTATGAGCAGGGCTTCTCTGTGCTGGCCGACCTGAACGCAGGAGTCGGGGACGATGGAGAGCAGAGAGTAGTTAACACGTCTGTCAAGCCCCAAGTGCTTCTCTCCTACCCCTTCGAAAAACTAAAGATGTCCTCTGACGATGGAGTACGGATGCTTCTCCTCGACTTTGGAGGAAAGGAAGGGGAAATAGTAAGTGGCCAAGCATTATGCTTTGACTTATAAAATGTTCAAAGGGATGATCTGAGAAGAGCTCAGCTGTCTTCTTCGCTTATGATCTGGTTAAAACAAAAAACAGAATGAGAGATCAGTTTGTTCAGAAAAGAAACATCCAACTCAGAATAATTGCAGGGGAATGTTTTGTTCAGCAGCAGCTTCTTTAAATAAAAGGGTTTTGATATTAATGTTTGCGATGCCGATATTTGAATAGAAGATCAAGGATATGCTAAATTCTTGTTTTGGCTAGAGCCATCATGTTTTTCACCTGGAGCAGCTGAATGCTGCTTTCAGTGTAGATGCTTCAGATTGCTACCTATCACTTTGATCCTAAAGGTGACACAAGTCTAAAGAGTTACAGATTACAGCATAGGATAAAACTGTGGTTGAGAAAATATTGTAGATAAAAGATAAAACTGACGGGCCAGGACTGCAGAAGCTAGTAGATATTCCACTGATTTATCAATAAACAGCACATCAGTCTGGGCTATGGATTTGAGCCTGAACAAATGTCAGTCAGTTAATTTGTTGCATGTTGATCAGCTGCAGTGACTTTTTTACTAATGAAGAAAGTCCCTAAAAATTTGTATTTTTACAAAAAGCGTTCCTTTTGAGGGGATTCAGATCAGTTGAACCTGTTTTTGGCTTCAGAGCACTCTTACGAGGTTGTTGTCATTACATTGTATTATTGTTATCTGTCCATATAAATAACAGTGTTTATTATCAGGTGTACTTTGCTGTGGTAAAGCTCACTCGCATACAGCTATCCCCATGGCCTCAGAAATCCTTCTAGGAAATGAAACACAAGCAAGTACATGTAAGGAAGATGGAAGGTGTTAGAACAAAGCTGCTCATAACACTTTTATTAGAAAATAGCTGAAATAAAATAAAGACATGAGGTGTTCCAAGTACTGTAATAACCATTTAAAAACAGAGTTTCCTTTAAAACCTTTACAACCTGTCACTATGAAAGTCGTAATCTGCCGACGCAACTCAGATGTTCCCATTATCAGAGACAACTTGGCCCATGTTCCAGGGAAAAATTCAGAAATGATTTGCATACATTTTTAGTTTTTGGCTTTTTGTTTTTGGCTTCTGTTTTGTTTTATCATACTGAGATAAAATGTAACCAACTTTAGTTGCTCATTTGTTACCCGACCCTGTCCCTTCAGCAAACATTGCTGTATAATCATTCATAAAATGTAGCATTGATGCTGTAGCCTGGGAGGGACATCTTACATCTATGGACTTTCCAAGCTTTGTGGATTTAAACATTTGAAATCAGCGTGTTTTATTTTAGTGTCTCAAACTGCAGTGACAGTCCTCATACATCTGTGGATGAAACTACAGGCAGAAACACTCGGGTTTGACTGCTCCGCTTATACTGCAGGCATATAAAAAAAGACTTCTGAGCTTTGATTCCAAACCCTCTCTTGGCTACTTAGCAGGACAGATTTTGGTGTGTGCTGTATCTGAATCCCAGCACATCTACAGGGCTTTATAAAACAATCCCTAGGCCCTCATAGATGTGGCTGGTGGCTCATTAGCTCTACGTTTGAAAGTCATCTGGGCCTTTTCTTTTCTTCTTCACAGCGTCGACTACACTGTCAACTTGGCAGGAATGTACTTTTCTAATTTAGAATTTACTCACAGTCCATGGCGTCATATCCACACAGGAAACATTAGAGCTAGCTGAGATTTGTGGCCCAGTCATGATGTGTAGATCCCCTTATGTTTCACTTGTAGAGTGCTTACTGGAAATGAGGAAGCCTTTGAAATTTCCTTTTCTACTTAAATTTGACCACCTGAACACAAATTTGCGTGAATTCTTCAGATGAATACCCCTACAGGCTTTCGGTAGGAGCAGGAAATGAGTCATCATACTGATTCAATCAGCCATTGTTGTTGACTCAGTGCATGAACAGAGCTGTGTTCATAGAGACGTGATGTTTGTGTGTGGTTGTGTGTGTGTGTGTCTGTGTGCGTGTGTCTGCGTGTGTGTGTGTGCGTGTGTGTGTGTAAAGCACCTAGCTGCACCTAAGCCTTGCCACATCGGGTACTGTTGACTGGTATTTTAGTTTTGAGTGTATTTTCATGGTTCTTGTCAGCCCTTGATAGATGTACAGTATTACACACCATTTTTATAGTACAAAAATCTTTAAAGAAAAATGCAAATTATAATTTCATTTCAAACCGATATATTTTTATCCAATTTTTTGTTTTGAGTTTAGTTTTGAACAACAAAAACTCTATTTAAAAAACAGGGTTGCTCAAGCAAAGTAAAAGCAACAACAAACAAAGATGAGACTCAGGTTGTATACATGACATATCAAAGGCTACGAGGCAATTGCTTAAGATCTTGGAATGCTCATTAAAACAGATCTTAATGTAATTGGGAAATTTCACAATCATTAATCTGGTAAGATTTGAATGGGCCAGGGAAGCAGAAATGTAGAAAGAGCCTCAGTTAAGCCGGTGCAGACTGGAGGGTCATAAGCTGCACCCTGAACTCAGCAGAGCTCCATGCTTACAGGCCAAGAGTAGCTCAGAGATGTCAAATTGTTTGCAAAAGCTTTTGTAAATACAACAGAATTTCTTTGATGATCTTTGGTAAGGTTGAAATAAAATGGAGTTCTCTGGGAATGCAGTGCAGCAGATTGTTCATTAGAGACTTTATAAAGCCAATAAATCAGAGACCTTATCTAGTACAGAGGTAGAGGTACAATCATTAACCTGGGGCTGATTTTTTTGTCATTGGAATTTAAGGCATTGAATGTATCAAAGGAATGATGGAATCTGAGGATTACTAAGGGATTTATCAGATCCAGCACTTATCTGATTGCGTAAAAGACTGAAGAGGAAAACTTTTAAACCACTTTTAAACAAGTCAGCTGCTTAAATCTGGCAAAGCATAAAGGTCTATAACTAAATAAAAAGCCCTGAAAGATTTCTGAAAAGATTTTTTTAGAAAGCGGCTCTGTTGCTAAATGCTCTGCAACCTATAAAGGGTTTTAATCATACAAATCTGTTCATTTGCACATACTACTGACTAAAGTTTTAAAATGATTTTCTAGCCTATGTAATCCCAAAGAGTCCATAATTCTGTCCAGCTTTTTCAGATATTTTCATCATATTGTTGTCTCTTCATCCAATCTCATGTTTTAAGCGTTTTTATATTTTTCTCCCACTTCTTCCAGCAGCTAGACCTCCACTCGTGTCCGAAGCCGATCGTCTTCATCCTCCACTCCTTCCTTTCTGCTAAGATCTCCCGCCTGGGTTTGGTGGCCTGACTGTCTCACTAAAGGGACATTTCAACTCCCCTGAAAACAAATCCACCTGGTTTCTTCATCTATCTGCAGCCTGCATGTACACCACCTCAAATATCCTCAATCGGAACCCAAGCCGAGTGAATGTAGCCTCTAACTTTATGTTGAAGAAAGGAATTGATCATGGTCCTGATGGATTTTTTTTTTCCTTGGGAGGGGGGTTGGGGATATTGACCCCTGTAAGGGCTGCAAGATCTTGAATGTTAACTGGAGAGCCACTGAGCAGAACATGGACTGGGCTAGATGCAGTCAAATATGAACAGATATACGGACACACAGACAGCAGACGATCGGGCATTACTATCACATCTTGAGAAGGACTGCCCGTGTGTAGCAAGGCTGAGATGAATTCACTTTTAATTCAATCAAAATGTAATGGCAACCTGCCTTCCATTTACCATTTTTATAATTTATTTGCCATTAGCTCCGAAAGGACATTCTGAATTTCACCCATCATTTTTCTTCTTCAAACACTTGACACACTGCGGAAAAACTTTTCGTATTTATCTTGATTAGAGTCCCCTGAGATGTCTCGTTAGCAGTGCCAGCATTCATCATCCAAGCCAGGGGGCATGTTTTCCGCAGCTCATTCAAATTCAAAATGTCACCGTATTTATTTAACAGGCTGCATATGATGACCCTAGAGTGGTTATGGTACTTCAATTTTAAATGACAACGATCTGACAGTTACATGCCCTGGGAATATCATGAAAAAAAAACAAGATACATGCTATTAGATTATCCCATAATGTAGCCTAACCCCATACTGTAAGATATTCAAACTAATTTATAAAAAATTATAAAACTCAAAGCAAGAATTTGAAATATTAGCAAACATGCTTTTA
>JBBDHI010000006.1:17423119-17436733 GCA_037177115.1 Craterocephalus stercusmuscarum | reverse complement strand
GCTTTAAGCCCAGCCTGAGTCATACAAAATGACAAAGGTGATGATAATGTTTGATTTCAGTGTTCTGGTAAACAATGATATTATTTAACCAAGTAACTGAACATTTACAGCTGGAGGTTTTTCTGCTTTTGTGCAGACAGTCTTTTCTGGAAAGTGACCATATTAAGGAATCTTAGTTATTCATTAACTGTAGTATTTAATATGGTGAATAATTGTGAAATACAGTAATTATGACGTCCCTTGAAGTAAATAATGTTTAAAATTGTCTTAACTTTGTGTCACCAGTTTCTCACCAGACTTCATTATTTGACTCTGGTTTATGCAGTAAGTTAGGAGTCAGACAGACTTCTATATGTAGAAACATTTGACTGATTATTTAAGCCGGTTTTATGTGCACAATCTGACCGTATTGTTGGTTTCAGATGAGACTGAGATATTGTTGCTCATAATCTGGTTGATGCTCAATCAGCCGATTGATGTTTGTGTAGTTGTGTTTATATTTGAAGAGCCTACAGATGATTTGCAGTATAATAACTGAAGCAGATTTAGGGCCTTTGGAGGTAAAGTCATTATAGCCTCTGGCATCTGTGTCAGCGCAAGCATTCATGATGAGAGACGGCACGTCAGACTGATCTGTTCCTGTTTGTCACCTGCTTGCCTTTCTTCGGTTTACTAAAATAACAAACAGCAGGGGATGGAGCAAGTTGAGCTGAGATCAGACCAATCAGAAAGTTCCAGATCTATCACTCCAGTCCAAACAGGAGCTCAGCTGATGAAGTGAAATACAAATACAAAGTTTGTTTATGCAAATGAGGAGGAGCAGAGTTATCGAGCAGGAAATGAAACTTAACACCGGATCGGATGTCGGAGCTCTAAACTCTGATGGGAAGCAAACTGTTTGTGTGTGTGTCTGTGATTGATCTTTGCTTTATCTGCTGCTCCTCATTACCAACTGCTGCTTCCAAATTATCAGTGACTTTTTGAAGCTACCTGAATCTTCCAACATATGATGTTTGAAATAATGAAATTGCTCATTATTCTGTGCATTCAACCAGCGGTTCAATATGTAACAATTAAAAAGTCTCAGGTATCATCTATATCTGAGACTAAACTCTTCCGCTTGTTTCCAGCTTTGACTTAATATGTAACATTTTCTCTGCCTCTCTTCCTTCATTTCCAAACCACCCCCGACGCCTCTTTCTTTTGTTATTTATTGATATACATTGATTTATTTCATTCACCTTTTTCTTCATTTTCTTTTTCCCTGATCTTGTCCACAACCTTCCCCTTTCCTGTCTCCCTTCCCAAAATGATATTCATTTCCATCTTCACCATCATAACTGCCACTCCTCACCAAAAACCCTGATCTGACTCGTTCTGACCCACCACCTCATCATCTGTCACTCACCCTCCACCTCCACAACCAGCTAAGACTCAGGATGGCATCGCATTGGAGATCCAGCCACTGAAGAGCGAGGAGGCCGGCGAGTCGGAGGAGAAAGAAGAGAAGGAGGAAGTCAAACCGGTCAAGAAGGTCAATGTGACTAAGAAGGAGAAGTCTGTGCTGCAAGGCAAACTGACCAGATTGGCTGTACAGATTGGAAAGGCTGGTGAGGGTCATTCACACACACATATACACACACATACATACACACACACACACACACACACAATATTTATGTAACTACTGGAATATGTAGTCACATCATCACCTAATGCCACGGCTGAGAGCTGGAGGGAACCACTGACTCTATCTGAAGGTGGTGGAAAAACAAGCTCTCCCTTTCTAACAGCATCAAAGTCAAATAAGGATTTTTGTGCTCATTAAAAACAAAAGTAGATCACAGTGAAGTTAACTGTATAAAGAAAACGTGTAATGTGAAAATGTGTAATGCGGTAACCATGGCAACATGAGTGGAAGTGGTGACCCTAGCTTGTCTGCGTCTCACCTGATACGTGTCGATGCTGGATTTATTTTTAGAGCTTATTTGTTTTTCTCTTTTTTTTCCCAAACAATGTGTTGAATGACTTTTTTTTCTGGATACAAAGAGAGAGAAATATTCTGTTCTGATTCTGAGGAAGTTGCAAACATTTTCAGAAATGTGGGACTGTTCCTTCAAATACCTGCAGACCAATCAGGAGGCGATAGGATGGAGAGCCAGGTTGAAAATGCACTCAATCTTATTGGATGGATTTCTCATTTATTTATTTATTTATCTATCTGGGAGCATGATTCATCCCGGAACTGAAGGTGTTTTCTGTGTCATTACAATTGACCTTAATACACTTTGGTGTTTTCAGGACAGTGTAGGTGGGGAGGGAGGTGTGGCAATAGAGAAGTCTGAATAATATAACTCTCCTCATTATAAGACAGTGGAATTTAGGTCAAAACACTCATCATAGATGCCTATTACTGATTTTACATCCAGAAGGAAAAAAGAAAAAACTTCAACTCTATTTGTCAGCTGTTATTCTTTCGTGATTTGAGTGAATGTTCAGCCACATGGAGACGAAGGCTGCCTGTCAGCAGGGAGAATAAACGTATTTAAGAAGATGAAAGTTTACATGTTAACTGTTGGTTTAAATGGCTGATAGAAAGAGAGGAGGAGAGGGTGAAGGGGGTTACAGGCAACAAAGAGGCTTTTGTTGAGGAATCAGACCGAGGAAAATGTGATTACATGTTTCTCAGACAGCTCGGACACAGCGACCGTCTGCCAGCAGGACTCCGGCAAACCACTGTTAGTTAGTGGACATCAGACCAGCTGAAGATGGCTCTTCTACAGACATATTTCAGTCACGTGAAGAGTTTTAATTCACGATAAAAAAAACAAAAAGAATATAGTCTTTTTCTTTATGGAACAATTCTGAGGAAACGTTCATTTATATACAGATGCTATTTAAGTTGTTTAAATCCCAAAACAAAATACTGCAGGCTTTATATAGAATTAAAATTCTTTTTTTTTTTTTTTTTTTTTTTTTACCAAATTGTTTTTATTCTAATACTGTCAAAAGACAATAACATTTTCATTTGCAGAGTTAGAACTGAAAATAAGTAAAAGTGCATCAGGTGCAACAGTCACATTAAAATCAGTAGAATATCAGCAAACTACATATTTCTGATATGAAAAGACTGTAAAGTAGTAAAGTTTACCCAGTCAGAAAAAGAAAGATATGAGATCATCGTCATCACATTCCGGTTATGCTGCCGCAGACGGAGGTGGCTGTTGGTTCAGATGGTTTCCAACTGTTTGTAGCCATATTTGTAGAAATTCAAATCAACTTTATTTATATAGTGCCAATTCATATTAGTCATTTCAAGGTACTTTTACAGGTACAGTCTAATGTAATCCAATTTATTGTAGTCTTTTTATAATCTAATTAAAACAAAGCCATTATATGATCCACATTAGTGCCATTTATAACAACTGTGTTCATATTACCAATTCATAAAGATATTTACAGAGCTCAATAAAGTGGCTGATTACAACAAAACTTCTCTTCAGTTTAACCCTCCATCCCAGAGGTGTAAAACTCCTTTTAGTTTAGTGTTCACAGATTGGCAAAATAGAAGCATAACAACTGATAACATTCAAACTTTCCCTTTTTGTTTTTGTGCCAAGATTTACTTGTACATTAACATGCTGCCATAAACCTCTCATATTTTATGTAATCAATTAGTTACTATTGCATGTATTCAAACTCAAGAACATCTTCATTATGTCATTTAAATCAAGAATGTTTTCCTGTCTTTAATGAAAAAGTGACCTTTTCTTTAATATCTGAATATTATCTAGATACAAGTAATGTCTTGTCTTTATCTGATTTCATTTACTATACTAGTTTCTACCTTTTTTGACAGGTTTTAAGTAAAATAACACCTGCTGCTGATTAATACATACTGTTCAGTGCTCTTGTGCTTTAGCTAACTCCTTCCTGTCATGAGTGTCAAACTCTATTTCAACGTTGGCTATTTTAACAGGGAAAAATATTTTGTTTGAAGAAATAAAGACAACATAGTGAACTAGAACTAGGACTTTATTTAAATATACTTTGTGCAAAATATTCCACAGACTCACATGCATTGCTCCTCATGCTTACATAATCATCATGCCATTCAAAAATGAATCTAAGAAAAATCTTGATCAAAATAATTAAACATTCAGTAAATCATGGTTTAATTGTTATTAATACATGATGCTGAAACACTTTTATTAATTGATCTCAACAGTTTGCTCCTGCACATAAACAATATAGTGGTGCATGTTTTCTCCCTGAGTCAACACTGTCAGAGCCTCCAGACCTTGTGCCTCTTCCACCACCATCACCTGATCACCTTCTGAGTTCACCACCATCAGCTGGTCGCTGCAGTTACCCACTTCTTGCTCTTCCGCCACCTGCAACTTCAGTCACAACTCAACGTCAGCATTTTCCCCAAGCACTCATCTGGTACAGAGCAGGTGAAGTGATTGAATTTACCTGCTGTACTACAGTTACAGTGCCTGGAGCCATCGCAACCACTGAGGTGACAGCGTCCTGAGTCTCTGAGCTGAATTCAGTTATCTGCTGGATGTTGGCTGAACAGAAGGGAAACACAATTAAATCAACATGTCATACTAAAGTGCACACTTTGCATAGCTGCAAACAGAGAAAGCCATAAACAGCAACAACACAAAGTGGTGCCAGTCATTTATTTACAGTATGATTGTTACCGTTATCCTCCAGGATGGCCAAAGGTGCGTCTGTCAGGTGCTGTTCATCTTCTACAGACACATACGGTGCCTCAATTTCCTCAGCCACCTGCATAATCATGCACAGAGGAGAGACTTTATCAAAGCTCTGCCTTTGTCACAGTGATGCTGGCAGCTTGTTTTCAGTGTAATTGTTTCATACTTACTTCCCATGTGCCCTCTATCACTTTCAAACTGTGTTTGCTCTTCAGGTGACGATTTAGCTCCCACTTTGTTCCATAAACAAACTCACACTCAGGACATTTCACACCACCTGAGCACAGGCAGATGAAAGCAGTAGGTTAGATTACCCTCATCAAAAAGTTTTAAAACAAACTCCACAATTTCTAGTCTACTTCACGCCAGAAAGTACAGTAACAGTTTCTGATCTTTTTTTTTCATTTATCTTATCTAGTCATCTTTTTTTCCAGAAGTTTTGCACTGATACAGCTAAATGTTACTTAAGAGAATGTGATAAGAGTCTTTATGTGGCGTGGGGAAAGCAGATTAGGACCTTGCTGTTTCAAAGTGTCCGAGTTAGGCATCCCAGGTCCGGCGTTCTCATACGGCTGGTCTGGGTGCTTCATGTTGTAGTGTCGCTTCAGAGCGCCAGCAATGTTACAGGAATAGTGGCAGAGAGCACAGCGAAACGGCTGCAAACACAACAGAGTGGAAATGAATCAACTGAGACAAGAAACACACTCGTTATGTTGGATCTTTGAACTAAAAATACTACATTTTCATTTTAGCCGCAATAATAATGAGAGTTGCAGCTGTGCAGTGTCCATATAAAAGGCAAAGAGATGTCTAGTGCTCTTAATGGCAAACAGGTTAACTATGTTAAGTGTAAATGAACGTGAGTGCTCTCACCTTAAATTTAGCATGTTGCTCCATGTGTCTGAGCAAGTAAGGTTTAAAGACTGTTGAGAAGTCGCACTCTGAGCACTGAAACTGCTTCCCTGGACAGACAAAGATTCAGTGACTTTTATGTTCATGATTCCTTTGTCATATATTCTTTTCTATCACCAGACTTATGATCACAAATAATTCCCGTTATGTACCTTCCACTGTGTGGCTCAGTCTGTGACTTTTCAACGTGAGTTTAGATTTGAACTTTTTCCCACACAGGTCACACAGATGATGTCTCTCTACGTTGTGTCGGTTCATGTGAGTCTTCAAATTACTCCGACTGCGACCTGTGTAGTCACACATGCTGCAGAGGTACGGCTTCAAACCTGAGACACACAGGAATAATTATACTCCCAGGACAAACAAATCAGCAGCAGCGTAGCAGAGACAAGTAAATATCTACAATGCAGAAACAAAAATGATGAAGAAAAGGACTTCTGAAAGCCTATTGTGATTCAGTTGTCTGCGGTAAAGGAATGAATGTGCTTGAGGACTTTGGGGAATAAAAAGACAGAAATTCTGTTTTTGTTTTGATGATCCTTTAGTTATACTTTTGGGCAAACTTTTCTATAGCTAACTGATGAATGGGTAAAGTCATCAATCAGCTGGTAAACTGCCACTGAGCAGAAAATAGCGCAAAAAGAAGCTCCGGAACAACAACATGAGATGCTACAAACTAAAACAATTAATGAATTAAATGTACCACATTGATGCTGTAGCCGAGGGTGTTTAAAGTCTTAAAACCTTCATGAGAGAATAAAATGAAAGACTGTCAAAAATTATGTTCCAATATGGTGAAGAAAAAAAAATTGTTGTAAAAGAAACTGTCACACTTGGACAATAAAAAGGTAAATACATAATGATCAGATCAAGCTCTGTCTGTTTGCTGCACAGCGATGTCACACCTTGATGCGCCCAGATGTGCTGCTGATAGTCGCTGCTGTTCTTTAGGAAGTAGGAGTCACAGTAAGGGCACTTCTCAGCACGCTGCATCATCAGTCCTTTACCTCTTACAGGCAATTTGTCTGCAAAAAATAAACATGCCAAAGCACAGGAAACAGAAATTGTTCATGCATATTTTACAATGAAGGTTTGAAATTACTTCTAAAGTGCAGACATTGCTGAGGAATGTGTGTGTGTGTTTTTTTTTCTTCTTAGCAATGTCCTTTGTTCATACGTGCGTGTCATTACCAGGGTGGGATGACTTCATGTGGTGATTTAGTCTGTGCTCTGGGTAACTGTGATGACAGACGGGACAGGCCACACTGCTTCCCTGTAAAAAAAAAAAAGACAGACAGAAGCTTCAAGACTATTATTACCAAGAGAAAAATGGCAAAACTGGGGTTATTTTTTTTTTACCTAAGAAAGTCTCAAATTCTATTTCATCTGACACATTTTGCAGTCACAGTGCAATGACACCAAGTATTTGCAGTATATTTGTACTACTGCAAATCTCCTGAGGCAGCTTTTACCTTTTCGTGTTGCATCCTGACATGGGTTTGCAGTTTGTATTTGTCAGGCGTGGTGTATTTACAGCCGGGACTGGAGCAAGGCAGCAGCACGCCGCTGTGCTTCTGGATCTGATGCCGCTTTAATGAGCTTTTGGTGATAGAAGAATAGCTACACTTTGAACAGTAATGCAAATGCTCCTTGGTGTGTGTACGTACATGAACGCCAAAATGGACCTTGTACCAGAACAGTTTACCTAAAAAAATAAAGAATGTGATTGAAAGCAGCTGCAAATAAAACAGAAAATTAATTTAAGGGAAAAAAAGAAAAAAAGATTGTAGCAATGGGCATCATCTCACCACAGTATTGACATTCCAGGTCTCCATACATTTTTCTGAGCCTGTAGAAAGTTTCCATGTCGAGCCGAGTCTTCTGAAGGGATGTAAACACCTGCTGGAACGCATTCTGATGGCAAACCTTAGATGCCTGACAAATGAGAGCAATCTTCAAGACCCAACTACACAAAACGGACTACATGTGATAATAAATTCAGAAATGAATTGAGTTTGAATAATATCACTGTCTGCTGATGTTGCTTCTCTACATAATAACAGAAATACCAAAGTTATAAATTACTGGTGGAACCAAACAGAAGCACTCATTAACGGTAAATGTACCTTTTCTACAGGTGGACTCTGCCCTCCATCTTCATGAGCATCTGACGATGAATGTGTGTTTGTGGTCAAGTCAGACAAGTGTGTGTTTCCTAATAATGAAGATGTGTGTGTGGTTTTTGCTGACACGTGAGTGTTTTCTGGAGTTCTGTCTTTCAGGAGCGAGTCATGACAACTCTTAGGTGATAAAGACGCATGTGCGCTCTCCTCAAGCCTTTCTGCTCCAGAGGTGCATACCGTTGTATCGTTCAGCTTCTCCTCAGCTCCTCCTCCTTGTCCTTTTAAATCTGTTTCAGTTCCATCCTCTTTTCCTGTCACCTCTTCCACATTACTATCCTGAGATTCGGCTTGTTTTTCCTCCCCCTTCTCTCGTACTCTCTCTTCAGTCGGCTGCTTATCATTCCCATTTTGACGCTCCTCCCCTCCGCTACCATTTATTCCATCCTCCTCAGTCATCCTGTCGTTTTCACCCTCCTGCACCACGCCGTGCTCCTCCACCTCCGCACTTCCTCCGTCCCCCTCAGGTGGAGCCAGATAGTAACTGATGTTGATGGAGTCGATGAAGGCCTGCTGTTGGTCCAGCTCAGGGTGAGCCTCTTCCAGGTGACTCTTCAGTCTCTGTGAGCTGACCAGCTTCTCATCACATGTACAGCAAATGTAGATGAACAGGTGCTTCCTGACATGGGTAACAAGTGCAGCCATCTTGGTTGCAGCGTGGTCACAGAGCAGGCAGGCAAAGGGGCGCTGAGGTCCGTGAACCAACATGTGGCGCTCACGCTCCAGCTGGTTCTTGAAGCGTCGGTTGCAAGTGGGACAGCAGTACAGGAGCTGCCTGAGACCCTGACGAGTCTTTAAACTGGATTATGAGGAGAAAGAAATGGAGGAGAAAGGCATATGTATTACAGTTAAATTATTAGATTAATTTTTATGTGACTATGGAGCCCTCCTCAAATTAAAATGGGTCAAATACAGATCCTAAAATTCTGATTTCTCAGATAAAATGATATAAAAACCATAAAGGTAGCATCAATATTAGTGCAAATTTAGGTCAAATCAGTCAAACTACATCAATTATCTTGTTGCTTTTAGAATGCCAACAAGCATCTGTCTGTTTTCATCACATCCCCCCTCTAAAGGAAAGTCACCCAGCTAGAAAACCTCGGCTGTGGATCAGACCTGAGCTGCTGGTAGTTCTGGTAAACTTCAGGGTCTTTCAGGTTATGTTGCTTCTCCATGTGCTTCAGCAGGTTCTTCACATCAGAGTACTGTTTGTCGCAGAAGCTGCAGTGCTGCTTCATCTTCAGATGGACTCGCTCTATGTGGACCTGCATCATCACAGAGGGACAGTTAATGCCACAGAAATGGTGCAGCTTCACACTCAGATCTGATCCAGATGAAAATGAATAAAGAGACACAAATATAGAAGTTACAATGTGACACTGAATCACACGTGGCTAAAAAAAAAAGGGACGTTTTTTAATAAAAGAGATGTAACCTTTAAAATGAAAGGACAGATTTACTGCAGTGCTGACATAAACTAAAAAACCAACATATGCATATTACAGTAAGATGAGCGGGATGTGTATACTGGAGATTTTTGCGAATTATATTTAAACTGATGAATTAATAACAAAACCTTGAGGTGTCCCGGACTGAGGCAGCTGAAAGGGCAGTGCTGACAGCTGAACTTCTCTCCCGTGTGCTTCCTCAGATGAACATTCAGGTTAGCTTTAAACAGAAAATTAAAGTAAGAAAAACCCCTCGCTTTCTTTTCATTACACAGCACAAGGGGTAGGAAGACGTTTCTTCAGTATTTATTTACCTTTGATGGCTGATGCGTAGTCACAGTGTGGACACTGAAAGGGTTTTTCCTGGGTGTGTGTCCTGAGATGTGCAACCAGCGAGTGTCTGAACTTAAAGATCTTATTACAGAACTCACAGGCAAAGATCTTCAAACTGGGAGACAGGAAGTGACAAGATTAAATGTAAAAAATAGATTATCTCTTCAACTTGACTATTGCCCTACACTATAATAATTTTAGGAAACACAGCTCCTAACAAACTTCTAAATGCAAAACAATTATTTACTGATGGAATTGATAAAATATTCAACTAAACCACCAAACTTTGCAAAGTGAAATTAAGATATTTAAAATATATTGAATTTGTATAGTACTTAGTGGAGTCTTGTTTGATAGAATACTCCTGGAAACCCTTGCTGGTAGAAACTGTTTTTGTGGAGGTCGGGTTGAATCTGCCAGCAAAAAAAAAGACAATCAGCTAAGCAGAGAACAACATAAACAGGTCACACTCCTACATCCAGAGGCTAAATACATTGTTTTAGCATACAGATTAAAACTCCAGTTTGTTTTATAGTGTTTAGTTTCCAATCATGGATCTGAGATTTTTTTCTTCTACATCATCTTGTCATTAGTTACTACAATGATAAGTAGGAAAACCTTCTACCTTTGTTCCTGGTCTGTTGTGGGCTCAGTTTCACAGGGTGTGACTTCACTCGCAGCTTGCTGAAGACCCAAAAACATCAGACAAAAATAACCATGAACTATTGGAGATTTATAGCAAAAAACAAATTCAAAGTGGAAAAGTTTAACAAAAACAAACCCAACCTGCAACATTCCCAATCACAATTTACTCATTAGAAATGCAAAAAAATGCTGCATTTACATATTTCATAATTTTTAAATAAAATACTTTTCAGATACAGTAATTTGTTATAAAAATAATACTACCAAATACATCAACTGAGTAGTCAGTTGTCATGATATAAAACGCTTCTGTATATAAATAACTGAAACTGTGTACATTATTAATGTGTTGTAGCGAAAGCAGATCATGTCTCATCACTGTATGTTTACACCCATGATGAAACCCAATGAAAATGTTTTATAAAATGCTCCACATAACTTCTTTGCTTACCTGAGGCAGAGCTGCAGATGCTGTTTCTGCTGATCTGTCTTCTACAGGAATCAATTTAGAAACACCTGCTGAAATATATTTTGTTTTTTAAATATAAGCTTTTAGTTAAAATGTAAGAACAACCACAAACAATCTCTGTTGTACTGACCAGGCAGTGTCTCATCTTCTGTCAGAACTACACCGATTACGGGTTTTTTAGGTCCTGCTGTTTGGTTTCCTTCATTTGAGACACGACTTTGGTGGCTTCTTGACCGTCTAAAGCTGCTCACATCTACATGGGGAGAAAGATTAGATTCAGAGCAGACTACAGGAGTCTCCTGTGGTAAATACTGGTAATACTCGTAAAAATCACAGTAGAATATCCTAAAAAGGGCATGCATTTCTGTAACTTAACTTCAAAGATTAAATGTACATATATCCACATATAGTATGCAAATCAATATATTTCAGCTTTTATTTGTTTATATTTTGCTGATTAGGAAGTTCAGAAACCCTTAAATCAAAAATAAAAATATTGCTTGAAATCAATAAAAATTGTCAGGCCTCAGAGTAAAATATTGCATCAGAGCCCAGTACATAAAATGCATTGGTTTTACCTTTTATGCTGATTTTCCTAAATAAAACAAATTTTACAGGACATTCTAATTTTACAATTAGTACTTGTATTCAATCTGAAAGACCACGTGTAGATTTCTAACTTACATTTTTCTTTTTTGAGTCCTAGTCCTGCTGGGTTTTGTTTTGACTCCACATTTTCTGAGCCCTCACTTTCTTTTCTACCACAGATGCTCCCTGAAAATGATTGAGTCAGTTAAACAAAATAGCCTAAAAGGTCAGTTTAAATATTGCCATTTATATTTATTGGAAGAATATATATATATGCTACTTTCTCCTTACTATTCTCCCTGTCATCCTCCTCTTCATCCTCTTCTCTGAGGCAGATGTGTTTCTGGATCTGTCGGCTGTTACGGAAGGAGCGGTGGCAGTTTCTGCATTCCAGTCCTAAATCCCTGTCGTCATTTTCATCTAAGCAAGGGGGGGGGACATCAGTCAGACTGCAGAAATAACATTTTATCTAGCATACAGTATTCATGGCAAAAAGAATAACAACTAAAACACTAGAGAGGGCACAATATTTCAGGGACAATTAACATAAAAGCAAAACAGATCAAACTATTGGTAATAATATGCATAGTTTTAAACAGCTAAAATAAAGAAGACTGGGGAGTAAACCCTCAATTTGAAACAATAAAAGTTACTCTGCATACAGTACAAACAATACTACCTTGAACTGAGCTGAGTTGTCTGTCTCCTTCATTTTGCTTTATTTCTTCACCTTTAAAATGACCCACTGATGAGTGGGTGGCAGTGGTTGTGCCATCTGACACATTCACATGCCTTTTCTTTGTTGAGCCTTTAGGTCGTCCACGTTTTCGCTTCACGGTGTCCTCTGTGAACCATTTAAAAAGAAAAAAGCGGGTTAGATAATAGAAAAACGAAGTAGCATAGCATTTAACTTTTGCTAAGGTATTACATCTTTCTTCTTCCACCTTTCTATTAATTTGCAATTATGTTGGATCTGAAAACTTTTTATGTAAAAATGTGATGCTACTTGGGCACAATTCTAATACTAACCCAACATTAAAAAGCATTTGATTCTTGAACTGAGGAATGTGGTAATGCTGACTGGAGCATAACTTCTTTTATAGATTTGTATATTTGCAGCGTTTTATGGCAGTAATGCTGGTAATACAATGCTACCCTTACCTGCCAGTTTCTCCACAGGATGTGCTTCAAGCGGCTGCAATGCAATGATGATGTCACCTGGAGGCTCCTGCTGGGGGTGTAGCTGAGAGCAATGAACCAGCAGCTGAGAGCGACTTGGGGAGAAGAGGTTGCACATACGACACATGAACACAGAACCAGCTGGAGAGACAGGAAGAGAAAAAGCAGCAAATAGAGAGGCCAGTGCATTGATCAAGGAAGCATATGCAGGTATCATTCCACTAATACCCAGTCATGAATATAGAAATACTGGTTAACCACTATTCTTGTCCTCTAGGAAATATTTAAAGTGTCAAACTCGATTAATTTTGCTTTATTTAGTTGGTCGTTAGTAACTTTATTAAAGTCTACATAACTGACTGTACTGCAGTGCGTAACTGTTTGTATTCCAACAGCGAAATATTTCGCTGTTAGTGTCGAATTTACAGTTTCAACAGAAAACCAAATTATTCGATTTAGGAAGGTTTGTGTTTCAACTGGTTTTTGCACGTTTCTTTGTTTTGATTGAGATAACTTTAGGACCCGTCAAACATATTCGAGTTGAAACTAGCCAAAATTCTTACCTGTATTTTGTGCATCCATATGGCCCCACGTTTTAAAAAAACTAAATAAAACTAAATATTATTAGTTTATACCACCATATAGACACATATAACATAAAAATAAAGATATAAAGGGCAGTTTTACTTTACAAATAACATTTCTGTCGAATCTGCGACACAAGACCTTGGAGCAAGCGGAAACACACCGGACCCTCACATCCCGTGGAAGACAGCGCCTCTCAGCGGCCGGAGGACAGTAATACAGCTACAACACCGCATACAATACAATTTTTTAGTTTAGTTTTATAAAAATGTTTCTGCGTTAAATGATAAAAGGTATATTTTCCCCCAAAGAAATCATTAATCCTGATTGCAATAAACTGAAACAGGCTGAATTACCCACCTTGAAGGCTTGCTTTTGTTATAGGAGGTATTGCCATCAAGAACTTGGACATTCATAGATTCAAATATATAATATATAATAATAATAATATATAATATAATGTAATATAATATAATAATAATAATAATAATAATAATAATAATAATAATAATAATAATAATAATAATAATAATAATAATAAAAATTAT
>JBBDHI010000006.1:17407039-17418646 GCA_037177115.1 Craterocephalus stercusmuscarum | reverse complement strand
GTAGCCATGAATGGAACATAATGAAGTCTCGTTTTATTAATCTGATCTCAGCTCCCATAAAATCCTAAACTCCTAAACTCCCCTAAAGTCTGGAAGTCAGTCCTATCCTCATAAGTGACATCAGTGTCATGTGTTTCAGTGTTGCAATGGACATCCCATGCCCAGTTTTTGAAAATGACTGAAAATTTATTCGGTACACGTTCATAGATTTTTGTGGTCTTTTGTAGTAGGAACAACAAACACCCAGAATTTCTTTATACATATATATACATATATATTTTGCAATATCTTCACACTATTCAGTAATTTTAGCCATGTTTATCAACGACACAACAGATAATGCACGGTGTTTCACCATATTTAGTCCTGATCTGATGAGCAGTCACTCCTCACCTTTAGCTCCAGCTGCAGCAGATAGTGGATATGTCTTCAGCTGCCCTGACCGATCTCCAGGGAAGACCAGATTTCCTGTCGTCCTATAATAATTTAATGAAGTTCTGAGGTCTTGTTGTTGGTTGATTGTTGTCCCATCTAATGATCTTATCCTTCAGTCCAGGAGGGTACTGAGTATCAGCTCCCTTTTTTTCCTCTGATTTCCACTGAACTTGTTTCCTTTTCTCTCCAGGTAACTTTCAGTGTCCCGGCTCCACTTGTTACCCCATGAGCTGGCAGGTTCAGAGGGCAAAGACCAGGGATTTTTTAAAGGTCATGGCCCAAGGACTGCATGGTGTAGCATCATCCTACACAGGGTCTAAATGTGTTGAGCGTGGCAGTAGTCACCACTCTGCCGCACAAACTCCATCAACCGGTGGTTCTATAATAAAAATGACACACAGAAAAGATTTAATGTTCACTGTCAAGAGTAGTCAAAATGTTATATATGAGATTTTCACCTAACAGCTAACAAAAAGGAAAATGTCAACACTCATGACACAATTTAAGCATGATGCATTAGGCTAGGTGTGAATAATTTTCACTGAAATATGTGAAGTTGAGCTTTCATATTACAAAAACAGTCAACTTGGAGCTTGTTTGAGCCAGTTTAATTATATAAAATACGTTTGAATATAACCTTGCTGTGAATCAATTTCTGAGCTCAATCAAATATCTAAAACCACTAAAATCTGCATAAGCATTATGTTTTCCCAAACACTTGATGGACAACAAAGCTGTGTAAATGGGGATCAATCTTAACCTAAAGAATCTAAGACATCTTCACAATATCAACACAATTTGTATTTAGTGAAAAGCAGCGATCTGAATTCTTAACGTCTGCATTATGACTTTCTGGATAATTTGTTGGAGAATATTTTGCAAATTATTTCAACAATTAAAATTACCCTGGTTCAGTATATTTCCCAAAAACTCTGATCTTCTTAATGCTCAGGCAGTTTATAATGTGGGTTTTTGTGTATCATAGAAAGAAATTACAACAAAACTTAGAGCAGGCACTTAGAAACTGAGTAAGCTTGTCATGAAGATTAAAATCTTATTTGATAACACAGAATGATGACTATACTTTATAGGATGGGGTTATGAGGGGGCCTTCTAGAAATACAGTTGAGCTCTGTCACATGCTCAATACTCAGAAAAACTACCTCTGAAAGCTCTGAAGTAATCTGTGGTCCGCACTAATACACAGACTTACACGCCCACTCTCCAAGAAGACTATAGTTGAACCAGGTTGTTTACTGACTATAATTAGGAATTCATCCTGTGCTTCCTTTAATCTGGATAGAGAACTTTATTTCAGAAATGAGACACAGAGTAAAAACTAATATTTGGCAACATTACAGGCACAGGTACAAGCTTTAATCAAACTAGTAACTAATTAGAGGTACTACAATCCCTTCAGACAGTTGGCAGACATCAAAAGCAGAGTGACTTTACTAAAAAGCAACAAACCGAACACCTGAGAACATGAGAGCCAATATTCACTTTCATCCCTAAACTCAGGACACTGTTGGGTTAAAAAAAACTTTTCTACAGTTCCTGCAACATGACTATGACTGAAAAAACTGAACAGTAATAGATTAAGAAGGGAAAAAAATGGCACATTAACCTCTACTGACTTCCTGTTAAACACTTAAGGAAGAGGTATGATGATAGTCAATCACTCAAGTCACTCTGAAAAAGAAGTGTCGCTAAATGCCTAAGTCTGAGTTGCTTCTCTCTTACCTCTTGGCTGCTGGACAGGGAAATCCACGAAGCACTGACTGCCAATTCAACTAAAGTCCTGCAGGAGAAGCAGCCCCACCAAAAGTTTGAGTGCTGACACCCAACCAGCTGACTGCCTGTTATACTAAACCTCCGTAGACACTGAACACCCACAGCTGTATTTATAGCTCTATCTATACTAGAAGCTCATTTTTATGACACATGAAATTTTTCCGGTAACAACTGTCCCCAGTGCTGGTTTACTCCAGTCTGCGCTTCGTTCTCTTCCACTTCCAGGGAATTTCTGTGATTAGCTCGACTGCAGTCTCTGGCAGCACTTTCATTATTTACTGAAATCCTCACAAACATTCCTCATTCATCACATCAGCGTCATCCATCACATCATCTTAAAGTTGCAAAACTTGATGGGCACCACACTCCTGGCATTATGACAACAAAGTAGCATATTTTTTGTCCTTCCTTACCCTTTGGCAATTTGAAGTCCTCTCCGATAGGAGAAAATCAAGTTCTTCTGGCTCTTTGCCTAAAAACGACCTGCTTTTAGTCTTTTTCTGCCACAAGATTTAAGGTCGGTGTTGGTCCAGAAACAAAGAATCAAGTCTTTTTGCTGCAACCTGTAGCTCTGCCCCTGCTAAAACATGAAACTGTCCACCTCTTCCTTTCCCCTCCGGCTGGACTGGTAATCACTGCAACGTGCAGCATGTGCCAGTTTGTAGCCCAGCTCTGTTCTCGCAGTTGTGCTGGGCTGAGGATCTGCTGTGAGCTGGTCTAATCAGGCTGAGGGGGCCATCTGACCCTGACAGTCCTGTCACCACCAGAACGCTCTAGAGTTAATGCTCTTAGAAAGAGAGGAGAGGCGCCTCACTCTCCTGCCCCCCCCCCTCCTACTCCTCTCCTGTAGCTTCTTCATCCAGTCTTTCCTGCCTCCTTCCTTCAAGTAGTAAATAAGGGGCGCTATTTTCCTCCTCACTGTTTTAAGTAGGCCGATGATTTCATGGCTCACTGTCTCGCATATACTGCATAGAATAAATGAGGAGCAGCATTTTCATTTCATGTTCACATAACTTGATAATTTTGCTAAATAACTAGTGCTTTGAATATTTGTTGGAGTAGCACACTGACTGGAACCGCTCCTGTTTTCCCACCCTCCCTTCTCCTCACATCTCAAAATAGACAGTCTTGTAAGCTGCCAGACAGATTGGACAAGTGAACTTGTTGAGTCTCAGTTAATGGAATTAACTTTCTCTCCAAATGACAATAGTTTAAAGTTTACTTGTTTCCTTATAGCTCATTCATGGAGTCAGCTTATCCAGTAAAGTTACCAAACAACATCAGTTTGTTTTGTCTGATAAATTAATGGGCCCTTACCTCTCAATAGGTCATTTTAAATGGAGGCCATTATGATAGCTGAGCTGTAGAACTGCCTTTTACTGGCTGAAAATTAGGTGAAAGACCATTAAAACTCTTTCCAAAGTAACATGGTAAAATCTGAATCTTGTTCTGGAAGTAATTCTGTATGTATATTTTCTCAGAGCGTGGGCTCTTCATCATGCTTTATGGGGACAAGTATTTGGCTGCTGTGTGGTGATCCGCTGTTATCCCACTTCTGATTTTTCATTATGGGTTCCTGCCACCCTTTGTGTCACAGATAACTACTTTAAAAATAGCCACAAGAGGTGATTGGCAGATTCCAAACACAAAGTGATGGTTTGACTCATAAAAACCAAGATATTTTCAAAGGTTAAAAGGCTTATTTTCAGAAAGCTGTTGCGCATATTTTTTATTTAACTTCTACAGCTTAAAGTATGATGACAAAGAAAAGCATTCAGGTAAATGTTTTGGTGCCACACTGTCAGTACATTGTATCAAATTTGTTAAGAATCCATGTAAAAGGTGTGAAGTTGATTTTATATATTTGGTTATCCAAGGTTATCACTTGAAGAGACATTGTTTTCATGAAATTCTACCTTTTTCTAAGTTGTATCTTAGCTTAATGGGACCCCCAGGACTTATATCCAATATCATTACATACATCAATACATTTTCATTTGCAAACCTTTGTGTAAGAAAAAAAATCTTCTGATTCATCCATGAAGATAATACCAGTATGTCTGTATAACATGGTAAAACACCACAATTTAATATCTTGTAAGTTTTCTTTTAGGTTTGTGGCGGTTAAACAAGGGCTTTGATTGCTTTTCTTCATCTGACCTCTATTATTAAAAACGCAGTTTTTGAGTTTCCCTAAGTCTTCTCTTAGCAGTTGCTTTCAGCACAACATGGCTACTAACAGGTTTCCCCTACTCTAGATCTCAGTGCCTGCGCTTTTCGATCATCCTGAGGAACAGTTAGTTCTGCTCTGACCATCTGTTTTGATGCTCCAAACTGCCAGCCTTAACATGCTGCAGTGGTTTCTGGAAATGTGAGCTGACACTGTAGGTCAGTCGTCACCTGGTAGTCTTGTGCTTTTTAAGGGGCACTGACTATGGCCTCTCTCCCAGTTTCATTAAATAAAGCAGCAGGCTGACCTGCAAAGACTTCAGCAGTGGATCCTTTCACCACAGCTGTAAGGAAATGTCAAAGAAGTGTTCACACCTTTTTTTTGGTAGACCTTGAAATCCAAATATCGCAATGATTGTACATTTGTGGATTTAAAAAAAAAAAAAAAAAAGAAGTGTTACATGTGTGGATAAAATTTGATTAGAAACATTTGGTCCTCTTTATAACGCTAGAATAATTTATGGTTCCAGCAGCATGGATTCAGCTCATCATTCTCAGGTTTAAGCTGCTCAGTTATGGATTCATGCAGTTTACCTTCAATAAACAAAGACAAAGTTTTTCAAAGAAAAAAAACAGCGATAGGAAATAGACATACGCAATATATTCAATTCTTGTTTTATTTCTTTTAATTACTCTTCACACTCTTGACTAAATGTTGTTGGTGTTTAGCTAGATCCTTCTTGGTATGCTATTCTTAGCATTATGCAATGAGTGGTTCTATTTAAACCGCCATCACCTTTGTAGAGGAGCTCTAATCTGGCTCAGGAGCTTCTGCTCTCACGCTGCTGCGTTTGTTTTTAATGCCGCACAAACAGACCCTCCATGAATGAAAATAAACATTTTGGCAGCTTCTCTGCCAATGTTTTGGGTTGCTACAACTCATAGGCTATTTCTACAATGACACAGTGCATCCGTGGTCATTGTACCAACACAACCAGCAGTAAATGGCCTGCATAGCACAGGGTATTTACAACTTGTAATTAGCTGTAAATAGTCTATGTTTATCTCCAAACTTCTCAGAAAAAGGCTAATCTTTCAGAAATTTACCAAATGGTTGCTCACAGTCTAAATAAGTGATTTTAAGTCTTTTATTCACACTGAATGGCTGAACTGTAAGTGCAAATGTGCTTTACACCGATGAATTATGTTGGAAATTACACAGTGCATCCCCTCCTCTGGGTTAGTTTATAATTCTCCCCCACATGCCCGCCACTGCTCCTATCTCCACTACTTCATAATTCACTAAGCAACGAAAAGGAAACTAGATCTGAAAATGATGCATAGTTTCTTCAGTAACTTGTAGCTTTCACCGTCTAACTTGTTTCACACACACGTGTTAATGAGTTCCACACCTTGTTAAATATCTGATTTGATCCATCATTAATGGCCTCCGCGTTGAGCGGTGCTAATATTTCTGAGTTCAGCCAGGTTATGTGAACAAACATATGAGTGGGCTAGTGTAGTCTCTGTATCATATGGAACATGGAGATAAAAATTGGTTGTTTAAAAAGGCTGCGGGAGACACGTTTCTGGATCATTTACACATCTCAGACATAACCTCATGCACACACACTGAATACTCATGTATCCTTGCCCTTCTGAGAGGACAGGTGACTGTCAATATCTGGGAACTCAATGTTACCATGACCTAAACTACAAAATGCCCTGACCCTGTATCACAATCCTAACGCTAAACACTTTCAACTTTAATGTGTTTGGTCATTAGCTCTTCCTTTAGATAGGCATGCCTGTAGCAGAACTGTGTTAACAGATTTAACTCTCCGCAACCTGAGTAATACCTGAACCGCGCAGACAGACTCACACCTTCATGTATGAATAACAAAAATACACTTCTACACACTCTTAAACACACACTCAGGCATGCGGCAAGCAGCAGCTGCTGTGTTTATAATTAGAATGTTTTGAAAGCAGAGAGCCGGATGGCAGGACTTTCACCTGCACACCATAGAGCTGCCACAACAACCAGTTGTCAGCTTGACAATACAGTTTAGCTTGCTAGTATATGCTTTCCTATTATATGCAAGCCTGTGGGTTGAAGTGAAGAAATTTAGAGAGTGCAGAAAAAGTTAAGGAAATGTGGAGTAGATGTCCCTTCACTGCTTCATTACCTAAGAGACCACTTGTGTTTGAATAAAAATCTAGACGACATCCCTAAATTTACATTTATATACGATACACTCTGTTGCTATCATTTTAGCCGAGTCACTCGTTTGGAAATATATTTAAGATCCAAACTTTTTTTGGTTAAATACAAGCTAAACACACCATAAAGGTAAATATGTGTAAAAAAAATGAACATGCAAAAATCACATCAATTTAAAAAATAAATAAATAAATGTTATCTAAACAATAAAAAGTTTTGTCACAGATTCATCAGCTGAAAACAAAAAACATAATATTCCAGCTGTCCTCATGCTGCAGAATGACAGACGGCTCTGAGAAAGTTGACATGAAACTCCATCTAGTGGACTCTGCTGAGAAATGACACAGAGGTACAAAATGTGCAGCTTGAACTTGTGAACAGTCGATTCTGCTACTCTTCTCCATGAAACCACATAAAAAGATAATCTTGGGTTTAATTACTGCTTGGCGGCATCGATACATCCACACCCATTTTAAAAGGGTCTTCAGTTTTTTACTCTAAGTAAAAAAATGTGACCTAGGTGACCTGAATGTTTGTTAGAAATGAGTTTGAAGCTGTACTCTGTTCAAAATCACAGACTGCATTTAAAGTGTGTGCACATCATATACATCCAATGTAATCCGTGTCAAGATATCATCAAGTCATAGCCCTAAATGATTTTTAATTCATTTAGCTTTTTAATGTGCAGACATATCAAAATAAGAGAACCAAGGAGGGGAACATTGTGTTAAATGTGAACAAGGGTTAAAGTTGCTTGATTATAATCTTACACCAACACTGAAATTCAAGCTCATTTTGAATTTCAAACAAAGAAAACTTTCTTCGCTTCTGCTTGGTTAAATGCCCACATTGTTCAGGGGTTTTTCATACAGGAGGGGACACACATGGACAAAATGATCAAGAAGTTTATTTTGGACATGTCACATCCAACACAATGTGGGACAGTGGTTAATGGTAAAATAGGTTGGCAGGCCAGAGCTTAGTCAGGGTTCATTTGATGTTATACTGCTCTCCGAATGACGTGAAGCTGAGTAAGACCCATCTGCTGTCCGCTGCTCTGCATCCAACACTAAATGGATTAAACCTACACATGGCTCTTATCCAGGTCTGGGTGCATGGTTTAGGCAGTGCTGGTGTTAGTGTTGTCATCAAGGTGCTCATTGGGCAGTCTGTTGTGTTTCCGCTCAGCCAGCTGTTACTGTCTGAGGTCTCCAGCTGGTAGTCACTACTGGTTTAAATGATTCAGCTAAATAAAAATGAGTCACCAAGCACGATCTCTGAGCAATGGTTTAATACATGTTTATGAGTAGCTACAGCTGCACGGTTGCGTAGTGGTTAGCACTGTGGCCTCACAGCAAGAAGGTTGCTGGTTCAAGCCCCGGACAAGGTTTGAGCCAGAGGGGGCGGCTGGTTCGGGCTGTGGGGGGGTTTGAGACTGTGGCATTTCTGTGTGGACTTTGCATGTTCTCCCCGTGTCAGCGTGGGTTCTCACCAGGTACAGCTTCCTCCCACTGTCCAAAGACATGCATGTGAGGTTAACTGGACACTCTAAATTCTCCCTGTGAGTGTGTGTGTAAGTGTTATGTGGCCCTGCAACAGAGTGGCGACCTGTTCAGGGTATATCCCGCCTTTCGCCTGCAAACAGCTGGGATCCAGCCCACCCATGACCCAATTGGATTAAGCGGTTCAGAAAATGGATGGATGGAGTGCTTTAATTCAGTGTTTAACTAAGTACTGTACAACATGCGTAAAGGGAGAATAGGCATTTTTCCTCTTTTCTTATCCATTCATTAGTCAGTCATCATTTGACATTTTCATTAAAATGTATGAAAGTTATAATCATATAATGTATGGGTTTAAAGTGTACATTTTGTTCTATAATTTAAGGTACAGTAGCATCCAAACTGGGAATTCAAGTTCTATAACTGGTAAAAACTGGCAATTTTGATTTCTTGAATGTAAATAGACATTGCGTCAAAAACTATTTAATAGGCAGATGTGTGCTCTTCCTCTCTTGCCCCATTTTCAGTAAAGCATGAAAGCTCTGGAGTAAAGGTACAGTGTCATTTGGAAGCTGTTGATGTGAATCTACAACATGTAGATGAAGGACTGGTAACAAGAAAAGAAACATAATTAGGCTGTTACACTTGTCCTTTTCACTCCTGTCAAAACCATCCTAACTGCAGTGGGAAAGTATTTAATTAGCATTAAATCTTTAATTAATTAATTGTATTAGACAAACTTCACTCAGCCCAGCTTCAATGGACACATCAGAACGTATGAGACTCAGGATGTTGCATCTTAGTTAACAAAAACAAGAACAACTTACTTACAGAAACACATTTACCGACGGTAAAGTGTGTAAAGAGGCCATGAAACTGACTGCAACATTTCACAGAGATTAGATGATTGTCTAGAGATGGTGGTATGCTGGCCTTTTACTCACAGAGCAGTGATGATGAACATATTACCTTTTCATCAGGTGTACCAGTGTTAGTAAACAAACACACATTTAAAAATGACCATTTAGGTTAAAAAAACCTTGAAGAAAATGCAAAAACTGTTGCTTGGTGGCTTTTTGGGTGATTCTTGATGTGCATCCAAGAGATTGGATTTCACTTTCTTCTACTAAACTACAACCCATACAGCACCACCATCTGATACAGCACACCCAAGTTCACTGACTTTAAACCAACACAATAATCTTTACTTAATCTCTGATTTCTTTAGGATATCCTGAAAGTACACATCTAACCTTTGAACAAAGAAATACACAATTTTACTCATAAATTTGAGGCTTCATTTAAACATCAAATATCACCTCTCTTATCTTCTTCAGCAAAGGGGTGGCATCTGCTCAAAGGCACATTTCAAGCTTTAAAAATGTATAAAGAACTGTATTTGTTGCCAGAGGCAGCTTTGCACTGACGGTAGGTTATCCTGCTTTTTTTAGATTAACATGGATTAACCTGTTGAAGGACATTTCTGAGATGTTTGTGTGAGTGTATGTAGCCATAACGCTAAAGTTCAATTAGTTTCCATGTTTTACAAAAACTACAAGAACAGTTCAGCGAAGGTTTTTTAATTGACTGTCCTATATTAACATACTGTAAAGGTCATGCTTACTGAAATACAGGCAGTAGCCTGCTTTACTGAGAGGAACAGATGGCACAGTGAGATTAAACAGCTGACCTGCTAATGGTCTGGCTGACCAAGTTGTGATTTTGTTTATGGCTCAAACCGAAATAAGAAAAGAAGTTTTATGATAGTTTTTGGTAAAATGTCATGTGTCCTAAAGATACATGAATCATAGCCAAATTTAAGAAGAAGAAGTTTAAGAAAGTCCAAGAAAAAAGAAATGTTCTCATGACGCGAGAATGATTTAATTATCCAGATTGTATCTGTAATTTGTATTTTGGTCTATTTATATTAAAGTGTATTGAAATTTGACATGAACGTTTTATAAGTGAACTATGGATATCAGCTCTTTGGAAACATCTCGTGCCACGTCTGTGGGATTCCAGCAGCCTGAGGTCAGATTAAAGAAGAAAAGACCAGTTGGCCACGCCTGAGCCAGGTTGGCGTTAAGGCTTAGCAACAGATCAGTGTTTGAGGATATATAAACCAGCTCAAACATACAGTATAGTCTGTCACATGCCAGCTGAACTGCTGTTCTCATCTGACATCTGACTGTGAGGCAGAATTACAGATTAGAAGAAACTCACAAAAAAAATTCCATTTCCTTGTATTTGTTGTAGTCTCTGGACTCTGAAAGAGTAGCCATGGTTCTGGAGGAGCACGACTCTGACTCTGTCTTTGAGCCCCAAATCACCGTGAGTATGACAGGAAACTTTAGTTAACCAGATCCACTATTGACTTAACAATGAATCATTTTAATGAATTAATTATTAATGGGTTTATTTTCATGCTCATTGAGTTGTATTATATGCCAGAGCTGGTTTGTTCTGTTTTGATATTGGCAATTTATACCTGCAGCAGTTCTCAAAGTGGTTATGGACCAGAGCATGTCTGTATTATCTGGATAAACGTGTTTTTTTGTTTTTAGGAAGAGCATGTGGAGACTCAGTATGGAGATGTCCACTGCATCATGACGGGGACTCCGAGGGCGAACCGCCCCGCCATCCTGACCTTTCACGATGTCGGACTTAACCGTAAGCCACAGTTAACAGTGCAGTTTTTCTAACATCCTGCCATGATTTACAGATTATACTTACACTTTTAATAGTTCAAAAACATGGTCATAGTTTATACCATTTTTGTGTTTTAAATTTTCTTTTTTCTTTCTTTTTGACTGCAGATAAGACCTGTTTTGAGACCCTCTTCAACCATGAAGACATGCACGAAATTGTCAGATCTTTACCCGTTTGTCACGTTGAAGCGCCTGGACAACACGAGGGAGCCAAAACACTGCCTGCTGCGTTAGTGCACAATCCTCATTATTCTCAGTTGGCTTTTCCACACGTGTCCTTTCATATTTATTAACTTAAATAATATTTAATTATAAATTATAAATAATTATAAACTTATGTCAAACTTTACAATTATTCAACAACTTTTATAGCTTTATATAAGTGGACCCCATCCTTGCTGTTGATAAGTTTGATTTTTGACCCTTCAGGTATTCCTACCCTTCCATGGACCAGCTGTCTGAAGCATTGCCTGCTGTCCTCAAACACTTTGGGTAAGACAATTTCCTCGAAATAAATTTGATAAGACATATAAACTGGGTAACTTTTGCCTTATTAATATTCTGACTGCATGCTTTGCAGGCTGCGCAGTGTGATTGGCCTGGGAGTTGGAGCAGGAGCCTACATTCTGGCTAGATTTGCTGTAAGTTGAAATCCTGTTAAAACTTAAGATGAAACTTAAGACTTCAGCCTTAAACTCACAAACAAAATATAAACTAATTTCAGAAAAGACCTGAATTTGGTTTCAGTTGTTCCATCAGTGGATATATAAAGATG
>JBBDHI010000006.1:17385778-17396292 GCA_037177115.1 Craterocephalus stercusmuscarum | reverse complement strand
CCACATGATAGGCTGTAATGAAAAAGGAAGAAGAAAGTGTTTTTCTATCGAACTTTATATCGACCCTCTTTTTTTTTTTTCACAATCGCGCGTGCGTCTATTTGCGATATATATCCTTATTGAATTATCGCCCAGCCCTACGTCTAAGAGAAACAGGGAAGTTTTGAATATTTTTTCTTTGATAAGCAGTTTCGCGAGTTTGAGTTATCTATTGTGCAGCTGCGAGAGGGTGAATGAGGGTTAGCTAGCGTTAAGTATGGCTGGAAGAGGAACAAGGAGGTGTCTGTCAACCCAAACTACTTTGTTCCGCATCCCTTTGGGTGCCAGGATACGTGCTGCCTGGCTTAAATTCCTGCACTTTGACGAGAGCAGGCTGCCGGTGAGATCCAGGGTGTGTGCAAGGCATTTCACATAGATCCAAGTGGTCCATTACATAGCCTAGCTACACACACACAAACACATGCTGAGCTGGACAACATCCAATTAAGTTGCTTCGTAACACTATGTCCCCCCTTAAAGATCCCACCCACTCGATTAACGGCCAATCAAATTAGTTTTCCTTACTTTGGTAAACTCGTGCTTCCACTCGGTGAAACTCGACGCGACAGACAAGACAAACGGCCATTTCTGTATACCTTTTAAATGAAACAAATTTTTAATCCAGTCACTTGATTTAAATATTTTAAGAAGTTATTAAATTTAGTTTGAAACCCTTAAGTTAGCTGAAATGGAGAGAAGACCTGCAGTGCGAGCAGAAACTCCAGGACATAAGTTGGTAAATGTCAAAATTTAGTGAAGTGTGTTAACGTATTGACTGTCATCAAGCCTCGGATCTCTTATTGCTTTACTCATGCTGCTTACATTGAAAATTAAAACAAAGTTTAGTGAGTTCAAACTAATATTAGTGATAGTTTATTGAAATAATTTTTTCAGAGATCTTGCATTCATTAAACCAACCGGGCCAGGGCCCCAATGTTTGAAGAGCCTAAAAACGCCCCTGGTTAGATGGCTCTGAAAATCAAGAGGAAAAGCAGCTGTTTGGAGGTGAAACACAGCCCCCAGGTGTGTCATTCCAAAACCAATGGGCGGGTGTTTCTTTCTCCTATAAGGTAACAGTATACAGTGCAACTAGGAAGTGGAGGGACAGGAGAGGAACCCTTACGGACGTTTGTGATCGAGCAGAGGTCTGATCCTCTGTGTACCAAGGATAGACATGCAGTTCTTGGATTTTCTTGGCTGCACTAGTGGAGGTATGTAGGTGTATAGTCAGGCTGATTATTCTGTTTGTCTGATATGTATGGGCGCTTGGCGTTAGACATATAGGTAAAGAGGATCGGGCAGGCTGAGGGCTGGAAAGGAATTTGTGCTGCTCACCGCTGTGCAAGCAGTTGCATGTGAAAACCTCAGACAGGTAGAGAGTGTAGCACAAACAAAGACGTATAAACTCATAATACTGACAGTTTAGTTTTATCTTCATTAAGCTGGCTGGGTCCTGATGACAACAGGTTTAGAAATATGACTTAAATGACACATGGGGTGGTATTCCTTCCCTTCATGTTCTTTGCATTCCTGTTTCCAGGTTTGCCTCTAATAAACATGGCATGGCTGTGTTGTCCTGTCAGTTTAGAGTGCTTGTATTGTTCTGTTGAAGGATTTTTCCCACTCACCTAAAAATGGGCTCTAATAGCCATTACTTCCTTGACACTCAGTGATCCTAAGTGCTTCATGGTCTTTGATACTTTTGACAATGAAAGCCAAAAGATTAAAAGCTACGATTTAGCAACCTGCTCATTAGCACGACTCATTTTGGCTGTTTTTAATTTATCACCCTGAGCCTTTAATGTTGTCGTGTTCTGGAGTTGTTGTCTTGTTGAATGTGGCTCTGGTGTTTTTTTTTTGTTTGTTTTGTTTTGTTTGCTGTTTGCTCTGCAAAAACACTATTTAAAATCTGATGGTCTTGATTGCTGACAGTCGTGTTTGGTCATGTCTGTTGTCCAAAGAGTAAACGGGTCTATTTCGGTAAAACTGAACTCAACTGCGAAAGCCCTCAACTATTATTGACAGTTTAAAGAATTGTTAAAAAACAAAACTATGACCATATTCTTTCTTGTCTTTGCATCAGTACCTAGCTGTAAAAGCAAGTCGGACCTACAGTATAGAAATCAACTGTCTGCTCTGATTGTGCCTGTAGTCGTTGGAAATAATATACTGTAGCAGACACCCCCTAAATCTATTAAGTAGACAAAAACCCTTCCATATAATCTCAGTTAAGTTGTGTTGTCTCATGTCTTTCTTCAAATGTGGTTACTTTCTTGTGATGTATTGAATTCCAGGACAGATGTGCATCCAACACCCTCCCTGTGCCCCGGGCCATGGTTTCAGCCATTGCGTTAATAGCTGCAGATAAGATACCTGACGGTTTGTGTCATATTCTGCAGAGTGTAAACCCAGAGTCGACATTAAAATTGGATTGCTTGATCTGTGTGTGTCATATTTTGATATTGCGATCTCCTGCAAGCGCTCCTGTTCAACCATCCCTGGTACTTATTTGCATCGATAGCTCCCTGCTTTGCTTAGGTTCTTCTGTGTGGCCAGCACTCTGCATCAGGCAATAGAATAGTAGTTGTACTAAAACGCCCCACTGTAGTGTAGCTTTGATGTTTTAGTTCACATAAAGATGTTGTTATATCTTCTAAACAAGTTTATATGGAATATTTGATTCATCCTGTATCTATATCCTCACTCTTGAGAAGCCTAATAGTTAGAAATAGATGAGTAAGAAATAAAACTAAAGCACTGACTGGGATATCATGACTATTTAGGTTAATAGACAATTTAACAATAACACAATGGGATATAAGTAGCTTTTGTGATTGGCAGATGGGTAAATAGATAAAAAAAAAACACATAATTGTACAATATAAAGAATCTTTGGCATTTATAATAAAAAAAAAACCATACAGTACTACCATACAAAGTATAAAAGAAATTCTCCCCCCAAAACATTAAAACACAGTTAAGAGGCCCTTCTGGCTTCTCTGGATCTGCGCTCATTATGATGGATAGAGGAGACGGATCAGATCAAAATCGGGTTAAATGGAGGCTTTAGTTCAAAGTTTTACATTTTCTTCAGAAAAACCATCTTCTCTAGACTCGTGGATTAGCTCATTTTTCTAAGTTTTCATTTCAACTGAGAGCATGCCTGTTGGTATGTAGGTTTGGTTTCCTGTTGGTTGAACACCGAGGTTTTAGAGCAATATTTGCTGCCTCCCACACAGCGGAACACACAGCCTATTTCAGCAATGCCATTCTGCGTGTATTACTGCAGCAATGATAAGTAATAAAAGTCCAGGTGTGTGCTTGTGGCATATGCCTGCCACCCACTAAAACACTTGGTGCATTATGCAGCTAAAAATATTACAAAACTATTGAGCTGTTCTGAGCTTCCATCAAGCAAGTTTGGAAAACATTTAGCTTAGAAAATGCAAAAAAGAAAACAACTGGTTGAATAATTTCTCAAATGCTCAGAATAATGCAGCCAACTGGGAAACATGTCAGTATACATGGCAGCTATTATTAACAAATAACTGCTTTCTGTTTTTTAGCAAATGTTACACAACATCACACCTTTCTTTTTTCTTGTTTTATGTGGAGGGCACAGACCTCCACCAAGCCAGGGAGACTTGCCTGAGACAAAAAACCAAAAGGCCCAAACCTACAGTAGTACCCCCATTTATTTATTTATTTTAAATGTAAAATTGTGTTACATCTCATGTACGGTTAAGTTAGTCAAATAGTTTCCTTAAATATTAAGCCCTAAAATTCAGAGATGAAAGTGTTTTTTATTGCATAATATTTATTTGGCTTGTTTAGAATCTGCTGTGAGACTGTGGTGATTATTCTTCCTTCTGTTTACTGCCAGTGTCAGTGCTGGTGCACATCTTTACATGCGCTTATTGTGCACATGTAAAGATGTTGGCTGCTCAACTTCAAAAATGCAGATGTGAAATAAGTGTATGCGAGTGCACTTTCTCTTACTTCCCTACCTCTGCAGGAACTTCATTCCTACAATAGGATTTTTATATTTGTTGCTCGCAGTGACAGCTGCCTCATTAAAGCTGCTACTGTGGCGACTTTGCGCTGCTCTCTCTGATGATGTATTGCCCTTCTATCCCGCCGTACACCACTCTTACTAGCTGATCGGTGCAGAGAGAAGCTGTGAATAGCTGTTGTTGTTTTCTTGATGAGAGCTGAGTTGCGCAATGCCCTCAGCATTGAGTCAACTGGCATAGCCTTTGAGATTTACAGCCAGAAGCAATAGTGTTTTTTACTCTGAGTGGGAGAGAGAAAGGAGAAGGCTGACTGCAAGAGAGGGAGAATGTGATGGAGTAGGAGGGAAAGGCTCTGAGGAGAGATCATATATGTGAAAGGCAGTTTTAGTGACAGATGCTTCTTTGCCGCTTTAAGGTTCTAGCATTTCAGGCTATTTCTGGTGACATTTAGGGAATATTGCTGAATTTGTAACTGAAAAACGTCTTTAAAAAATTGACATGTGTGGGAATATTCAATGTTTTTGAATATATAGTAAATGTAGTTTAGAGGGAGATGATTAGGTTGTTATGAAGGGCAGGTGTGAATCAAAATCAAAACTATTCATAGAAACCAGCAGGAAACGTTGCAGTCATTAATCCATTGGCCTTCTCTCTCTGAATGTGCTGCCAGTCCAGGCTTAGAATTGCTCAATGTATCGATACAGTGTTTGTCACTGGGTTCAGGAAGAAGGAATCTGAGAGTTACGCAGGATTGATGTCATGTTGCTTTTGTTCATGGCTACTTGTTGCCCACATTTTGGACAAAATACTGCCAGGAACAAATTGGATTATGTGATTATAGCAAATTATGTGAGGTGGCAAAACGCACGCTGAGCACCCGGTAAAAGTGGGTTAAGTGTTGTATTGCATAAAGGAACACATTTAGATTTGTCACACAATGCCCATGCAAAATAACAATTTTATGCAGTGAGGTGTGTTTAAAAAAAAATAATAATTAGCTTTTTAGATTTTCACTAAGATGTCTTCCTATGAAAACTGATCAAAATGTGAGGACTACTTCAGTTTCCTTTGTGCAGTTGATGACCTGGTTTGTGAGCATCTTTGTCAATAGAAAATATAATTTTTGCTGTACAAATGTACGGTCAGTGAATTACCACAAGACTTCTTAGGAAAGTTGCCTTCATTTTGTTATTTGTTATGATTGTACCCGCTGTTGTCACATTATTATAAAAGATTTTGCATCAATAAAATTGGGAGAAACTCAGCTTTCCCACTGAACAGGACCTACCTACTTATACACACTGCTTATTTATCTAGTTTTTCTGGCCTTAAAATTTTGCACAAGACATCACTGCAGAATCATGTTGTCCCATTATGGTTATTTACAGTTTTTCATTTTGCATTTCACTTCAGATCATGTTATAATCTTACTGTATTTATATTAAAAAAACACCCAAAGAACCCAACATTTTTTGCATATTTCTAACAGGAGGGAGCGTACTTCTTACACTGGTACGCAGCAAATTGTACAGCAGCCTGTAAGGAATTAGGACACAGCTTTTTTATCCGACACGTATTATAAGACAAAGCCTTGGCATCCTTATTAGCACCACAGTCCTGCTTCGTGGCTGTTGCCTAGTAACAGAAGTCAGCACAGTCTCAGAGCACAGGACATTTCATCATGTTGCTCATTTTGCTGTCATTTCTGCAAGAGAACGTAGCAAAGCGTGATGGAAGAGTGGAAAGCGGAGGGCGGCTGAGGTCACGAGGCAGAATTGACAGTCAGGGTAAAGTTATTGCAGCATGACAGAGCAGAACCATTCTGCTAAGTCATGATTCTCGCCTCGCTCCAGCTACAGTACCTGGGATGCAGCACATATTATATTCTCCTGATTTATTTGAGGTGCTGCACGATCGGATTGAACCACACTGACTGACATGTTAATAAGCGGACGTGCTTAGTGAGATTAGAAATTGACTCCTGTCAGTAAAGGAGGTAATCGATGAGATTGGATTGTTAGACTTTCCAATCGATCAAAGTCCTCTTTGGCTGTGTGTTAGCTGTTGTGCGTTTTGTCATTTGGTAAATAGTTGCTTCTTTAGCATGTCTCCCTCTATGCCTCGTTCTGTGAATCTGTTGTTTTCTTTCGTTTGCTTACCGTTTTGTTTTTTGGCGAAAAACAAGAAGCTTTGAAATGTAAACTGGGGGATGTGGTCCAACAAACAGCTCCTGACCACGCCTTCAGGAACAGTCAGAAGGACAAACAGTATCTTGGCTCTTCAGTGGATCTTTAAATGGGCCAAATTTGTTGTATTATTAAGATTCAGGGATCACAAAACTGCCTCACAGTGTTCCTCTGGTCTGAACTCTGGGTTATGTCAGTCATTGTGTATTATTGATGTGAAGTGAAGTTTTATCTCTTGTCTTTTCTGTTTCAGATATTTCCAGAATATCTTATTACGCTGGTGAGTACAAATTTAAACGTGTTTTTATCCATTCAGTTATTTAGAAATACATATAGTATTGTTATCTCCACTTGTCAGTCAGTGAAATCATAAGATTTATAGTAAGATTTAGTTAAACATTGTGTGTGTGTGTACTGCAGATGAAACTAACAAAGAGGGCTTATTGTAGATTAGAAAATGCATTCAGGTAAAATGTAACGCTTTTCATATTATTGAAAAGTATTGCTCTATACGGGTTTAACTTAGTTACATTGTACATTGATGATTTTTAAGGTGAGTTAACGTGTTACTGCAGCTCAGTTTGAGTTTATCGTGATTTTTGAAGCTGTGCGGCAGATATCTGTAATCGAAAACTTCTGAACAAAAATCTATAATGAGAATTATGTTGCATCAGACTCACCCCATAAAAGACTACAGTTTGCTAGGAAGTTCTTTTTGCAAATACTTGGAAGCTCGTGATTATATAAGAGGGAACAGCAGCCTAGCCGAGAGGTAACTCTGTTGTTAGAAGTCAAATTGTTCAGAGTTAAGAAGAGGATGTCAGGCTAAGCCTGTCAGAGATGGTGCAGATTGTGCCGTTGGCACATATCCAGCTAATTTTACACTTATATTGATGCAAACACACTCAAGCTTCACAGCTGTGACAGGTGTGTGTTGGCAGGAATTGACTTCAATCAGAAGATGCTGGAACAAAAAAGAATGGAGGAGGATATCACAGACATATTACCAGGAGGATAAGCAGTGCAGTACCCGCCACATTGTTTTCACTAAAATAAGCACGCTGTTATGAAACTTCATTTTGCATCAAAGCCAGCAAACATTTAAAAGAATTTCTTCATACGCTAATTTGCTATGTTATTAAAACTGCTATCCCGGTTTTGTCGTTCAGTTAAATAAAGCCTCAGTCTTCTGCCTGAATACCTCCTGATGGAGCATTGGTTCAGGATGGAAGAACTTACATACATTTAAAAAATATTTCTAGTGGTTGTTTAAGCCATTTTAACCAATTACATGCAAAAATGGAGCCCTTGAAGGTAACATGACAGTTTTAATACACTAATCATTTGGGATTACAGACAATAACCAACCAGAAAGATATAAAAAACATTTCCAACACATGCAGCTCCTTAAAAATTTATAAAAACTTTAAAAATGTGTTATGTTTATTCTCACATCAGCCCATATCAGTCACATCCCCCCTCCAGACTCTTGTGGGGCCACATGGTGGGACTCTAGCTCTTATTTAAAACAATGAAAAACAACAACCTATATGACTGTTACAGTTTAGGGAGTTATTGATTGCGGTACAGAAGGTCTTTGGTAAAGTGAACCGGAAATATCCAGCCTGAGTTGTTTTGAAAGATGGCTGCTGAATGATAAAGCTTGTCCAGAAGAATTTTGGTGGCACAGAGAAAATGTTTTTAAGCTTAAAAACTCCATGTAACTTTTCAAAGGATTAAAAAAGTGATATCATCTTTTAATGAAAACTTAGATCATGGCACTGTTTCATGTAAAATTGATTTCCTCTAAATTATACACGACATCAGTGTCTGTCTTCTTGATGAGCTGGGTTAATGTTTCTTTTACAATTCTCGTTTAAGTAAGAGCACAAAATCTCAAGGTTGGAGAATGTAGAAAATTAAACAGCAATAAAAAGAAAATTGCCCATCGGAACATACCATCCTGAAAACACCCTCTCTCTTCGGATCACACAGCTCCAAATGACCAACCGAACGATGAAACGTAAAAGCTCTACGTATGTGATACAGTTTTGACAGTTGTTTACTTGAAGTTGAGAGGGAACTGGTAAAAGAAATCATGTCACAACAATGAGACAATGGCACATTATGAGTAACATACGCACTGAAACTATATAAAAAACCTCACATAATGAGATCGTGTTTTACCATAGTTCAGTTCTTCGCTGCAAACGCTCCACACAACAACAAGCTGCCTCTCAGTTACGCATTTGTTGACCTCAGAACAGATTAGATGGTTTCCCTTTAGCATGTGAAGGATTAGAGTGTTTAATCAATGTGTCATCCCTCAAAACACCCCATATTGTTTTCCTGTCAGGAACAGCTCTTGCCTCTGGATGAGCAGTGTCATTATGCCATTATGACAGTCAAATCAGCCTGGATCTAATTCATCGGCAGCCAGCTGGCATGTTATATCATTTAACATTGCAACACCCTTCAACACACTACACAAAACACTCCATCATACTAAGAGTTTTCGAGGGGGTTATTTGAATTTCATGAACTTGTGGTGATGTTAGTTCACATCGCGGGAAAAGAGGAATCATTAGCATGGTTATGTAAATACTGGCAACACTGAACACTACAGCAGCTTTCATACTGAGAAGTCTAATGAGATTAATGTTGGACACACACACATATTCTAAACACATAGCTTCTTATGTACTTTTTTAAATGCATATCACACTCATCTTTACTGTGTGCAAGTAAGTCAGAATCGCATTCCGAACATATTGTGCGATTTGTCAAACATGTTTTGAAATTTGGTTTCAGCTGTTTCGGTTTCAAGTCCCTCTACTTAGTAGAAGAAGCCCAGTTTTGAGGCAAAATTCAATTTAGTTTGTACACAAAAGTGGTTTGCAATTCACTTCAACAAGTGTAACATTCTGTTCATACAGTACAGACAAAAATGGGTAAAAAAAAAAGAAGTAATTATTTCATTTTTAAGGTTTAAGTTTATTTTCAACTCCTTCAAAGTGCAGTTCTCGCAAGGTAAAGCTTTTTTCTACAATCTGAACAAAACTGTTTGAAACAAAACATAACCGTTCAAAACTAGAATCAAGCTAAACAATATTAAAATATTGCTGCAGGTGGCTCGATTTGTTGTTGCCATTATCAGTCAGCTGATAGATATTTCCCTGAACTGAACAGGATGAAGAGAAAACCGTTTCAGTATCATCGTACATGAATAAAAAGCTAAACTAAAATCACGTACACACATGATTTTAAGAAAATATACACATATTAAAGTAAATCATTTATTTACTTATTTATTTATTTACTTCTATTCTATTTTATTTACCAGACTTCCTGTTTTTGAGAGAAAAAGGTTTAGTCTGAAATTTCTCCTTTCTCTTTGGTCTAATAGCAGATATTAAAATTTTTCTCCGTTGACTGCAAGTTTCATCATAACTAATTTCACACTGACAATATTGTGTGTTTGGCTTGTTTTTTTGAGATTGTAATGTGTCTGTACAGCATGTCCCCTCCTTACTTCATTGAACTTCATCGCTTATCGGGTCTGGATTCAGTATTTGGGCGCTTTCTGCATCGTCAGCGCGTAACTTGTGCTGAGTTTGGATGGCTCTCAGCACGCGACGTGGAGCTCGTGCATTTCATGGCATCTGTGTACTCTGAGGGTCTTGTTCTGTCTTTTCAAAAGTTGTCCCAAAGCTAATGGAACAACAACAACATCTGGTGGGCAGACAAAGCTGAGGGAAAAAAGCTAAATTAGGGCAAAACCAAAGAATGAAGGATATGGTAAAAACAGCACAACTATTCAGCATTTAGTTTGGGGAAAAAGGAGAGAAATGAACATGTCAAATCACACACTCACAAAAAGGATAGGAAATACTAGGTTAACTTCTTCTGTTGCATACCACCCATTTCTAGCTCAGTCAGTTTACCTTTATCAGTGATAATTGCGAAGTAAAGTCAAGTGATGAGATGATGTTGCAGAAATTTCACTCAGAAGCCAAATCTGATATCTTTAAGTCCACTAATATAAAACTGTTCTGCGATGATTCCTAAGACAGCGTCTTCAACACAGTGAAAAGCATCCTTCTTGTTCTGGCTGAGAGACCTGCATCGCAGTCCTATGACTGTGGTCGGGGCCCTGGTCTGCCCTAATCTTGGTGGTTCCTGTCGCGATGACCTCTGTGGTCACTGGTGGGGCGGCTTCCGGTGTGGACGGATCCCCAAGGTATCGTTTCCCTCACAGCGGTGTCGAGCCTTTTCT
>JBBDHI010000006.1:17365774-17379381 GCA_037177115.1 Craterocephalus stercusmuscarum | reverse complement strand
CAATGATATAAACCAACCCCGGCAGTGACTTTTCTTTGTATGCATATTCTTTTTCAGCTGCATCCATTGTCTACTTAATTTGTGGAAGAGACATATCATCTAATCAGTACAAACAAATCTTGTTGGTGGATCCATTTTTACATGGCTGTCAAGAAAATGTTGTTAAAGATCAGACGGGTTTCCTCGTGTCACCAGTTTTTTCTGTTTTGTTTTTTTTTATGTGATAACCCAAATTCAGTCAACTGAAGCCAGATCCTGGAGTGATGACTCATCAAACCCAGCCGGGAGAGCCAGGAAATGACAGTATGAAGCATTAGGGTGTAGCCTGCAATATGTCTTGCAAAACAACGAGATTGTGTCAATCCAGCAGTAGAAAGAGAGAATAAAACCATGATTCTAAAAGATGTAGAGATGATGGAAGAATGCTCTTTTTTCCTTGGTTCTTGCAGAATACTAATGTTTAGGAGCTGTTGCATGTTAAGGTTGATGAAACTTTGACTGGCATCCCAAATTTTTGTTTCATGGAAATGTATATGAGCAAAAAAAACAAAAACAAACAAGTTGTGGTTATAAGATGTGAGTATGAGTCGAGGTAATAAACCAGAGCTACTTTCACTCCACTTAAATACATCTACAACTGTTTACTAATCCATCTATCGCAGAGCCATATATCATGGTCACAGTGACAGACGTTCAACCCAGAGAGGTTTTATTTCTGGCTCGTACAGCAGTGTAGATCCTCGCTTCACTGCAGAAAGAACTGATCGACTGGTTCACTTACAAACAGTTCAACCTTACGCTAACAACCGTCTGCCTCAGTGATTTAACAACTGGCTGTCCACTTTTACTGCAGCACGTCTCACTGATTGAGGATTCATTTTTATGTTTGAACTCGGATATAAATTGTAGACTTGATTGAAGAGTCCATTAGATCCATCTTAAAATAGCTTTTGTCTGTTTCCCTGCTTGATATTGATTGATTTGAGTCTGACTGATAGATCCTTATGAATGTGTATTACCATGCTGTACTGTGATAAGAGTTGTTGCAGTATTAGGGTCTATTCTGACTTCTACATCTGGCTTTCTTTAGCACGAGTTCTTTTTCATGTCTTCATAATTGTCACATATTTTGGTTGTAACTGTAAGAATGTGATGCTTGACTCAGACATTTTTCTGATTCCTGTCTATAGAAATGCTGGAAGCAAGTATTTTATTATACCCTAAGGTTTCCCCAGAGGAGTCGAGATCAGTTCAATACAGATTACAAGGTCTTGACAGCTCTAATACCATTTGACCGTCTCATTTTCAGAATATGACAGCCAGTTAGCCCCAGCAGAACCACCTGAGTTAGGAATGGCATCGTCTTCCTACCTGGAGCCCGGCCTCAATCACTCCGCAGCGGGTGGTTGTGGGGTGAAATCTCGGGCTGGATTGCCCGGTGGTCCCGGCACTAGTGGCTCTGCTGGAGGACTAGAGCGGCCCCCAGGCTCTATGGACCGGGTTCTTAAGATCTTCCATTACTTTGAGACAAACAGTGAACCTTGCACATGGGCGAGTAATATCAGGCATGGAGATGCTACAGATGTCAGGGTGAGAAGCGCAAACATTTCTTACTGGTTAAGTCCTCAGCGGTTTTCCTCATAGTCATGTTCTTTTGCTCTATCTGTCCTTTTTTACTTTGTTGAACAGGGTGTTATCCAGAAGATAGCCGAGATCCATAAATTGCGCTGTGTGTCCTCTCTGGGTCTACGGCTGACCCATTTGCACTCCGATGCTCTCCACTGGTTACACCCTGATCTGGGTGTGTCTCATGTGAGAGAGAAATATGAGAAACAACATCCGCAAGAGGAGTGGAGGTAAAATTCCCGTATTCTGTATTTTTTAAACATTGTCTTCTTCTACTCTTCCTATTAGCCCTCACCTAATTCCATCCATTAAAAGTACCAGAGTAACGTTAAACTGTGCTTAATCTGAACATCATCACTCATTTATGCTTGATGGGGATTCTCTGTTTGTGGGCTGATAAACTGGGTGATAAATTGGATGCTCTCTTAAAAATATTTTTTGCTAATATCCAAAAGCAGCACAAATACAATAATTCAAAATAATAAAAATATCACCAACCAGTGTTTTACCAGTGAGTTGCCCCATTTTCTTAACCTTCCTGTTCATTGAATGCAATCTAAACTGATGTTCAAAGTGAATAAATGGTCTGGGACGTTTATGTGGCTCACTTATCTTACTTTGATATAATTACACTTGCCTCTCATTAAATTGTTATTCATGCTATTTAGATGACACATTTCCCGATGTGACGTTTTATGGAAAGATCCTGATGTTGTTGTCAGCTCCCCTAAAATTCAGTATTTTGTCCTGTATTTGATATCGCACCTGAAGTCATTATAATCCAAATTAATTCAACAGGAAGATGGATCAGAGGATCTCGAACACTTTTTGCAGCCTGTGTGCCTCAGAGGGTGGCAGAGCTGCAAGCCCACAGGAGTTTCTGCTGCTGCCAAGCTATTGTTAGAACAGCAGCAGTAGCCCAGGGGATGGACTGACTCTGTCTCACTCCGCTTTTGCTCCCTGCCGTGTTTTCTCTCTTTTTTTTTTCTTGTGCATTTGCACTTTAATCCTTCTTTCCATCCTTTTTTTTCTTCGGCATGTTTTCTTATTTCTCTGAAACACATTATTTTCTTTCTTTTGAGTTCATTCATAATAGAGCAGGATATTTTATTCATTTTGTCCCCGGCCTTGATCTTTTGTTGTCTAACTGCAGGCGCGTAGCGGCGCCGCAACTTAGAGCTCACTACACTCCTGACCTATTTCTTTCCACATTAGTCACTGCAGCATGTCACTCATAAACAAATTTTCCCAAATAAACAATGATGTCCGACGCGGGTACATCTGTGATGCATCTGGGGCCAAGTGTGATTTCAGGAGTTTCACTTTGCTTTGATATTACAAGTACATCTCTTTTATGTAGTTTGATTATTATTGACCCCATGCATGGCATTTCACTGAGCTATTAGATAAAACATGGTGAGGAGAGAGGGCTGATGTCTTTCAGCTGCAATATTTAGTTTTCCGCCCCATATTGGCAAACAGCCACCATGTTGAAGTAATGCAGCAAAACACAGAATCTGCTCTGATGGACCAGCGCCATCCTGCCCGGTGCTCTGCCTTCCTGTGCAGACCCGCTCTGACTTTGCTTCTGTAACTCGCAGGTATGAGTTGCGGATACGGTACCTTCCTAAAGGTTATCTCAGCCATTTCTCTGAAGACAAACCCTCTCTCAACTACCTCTATCACCAGGTGAGGAAGACTGATAGCTGCCTCTTTTTTAAACTGAATGCTGACTTGTCCAAAAAAAACTATATATTTGTTTTGAATTTGATTAACTGTAATTGAAAATAGCTTTTGAGCTTTTGCCTCTAGACCATGCAGAGAAGCTTGATTTTTTCTGAAAGAGAATCACCTATTCATTTTAATGGCATGTTTTAAAAACCCAAAGACTTCAGCTGATATTTTTGAAAAGCTCAGATTTGTTTCACTCCAGGTGAAAAGTGACTATATGCAACATATAGCTGACCAGGTGGATCAAGATGTTGCACTGAAACTAGGCTGCTTGGAAATAAGGTGAGTAAGCAGAGCTGTGCTTTCAACAAACACATCTTTTAGCTGTTAAGCAGATTTGATGCGAAGAAAATCAAGATAGCTTCAGGAATTAGTTTCTGTTGGGTTTGTTATGATTGTGCTTTCATTTGAGTAAGCATACGCCACATTTAGTATTATTATCATTAAGTCTGGAAGTAATGACTGTTTTTGTCATCATATCAGAATTTGTATTTCATCTGCCATGATGTTCAGCCACCATTTTAAAGGGAAAAAACCTAATAATATTGTTTTTCATCCATTTTTAAATATGTTTGGCATCTATATAAAAACAAATTGGTGGAAGGACGACTAACAACGGTAACAAAGTCAGGTTTTAAGTGGATTTGTCTCCAGCCAGAACTGTCAGGCTTTGTTTAGTATTAATAAAGTAATAATACCGACCATATATAGAATATATTCAATTTTCTTAAGCCAAAAGGTTTATTTTGTTAATATGAAACCTTTTAATTGCAATGCCATCTTCTCCGTATGATTTACACAGGAGGTTCTTCCGAGAGATGCCAGGCAATGCGCTGGATAAGAAATCCAACTATGAGCTTCTAGAGTAAGATCAATATTTTTTTGCCCTCTTTGAAAACAGCATTTCCTCTAATTTAACTCTAATATTCATATTTTAAGTTCAAGTAAAGATATATTTACATCTTTTCAATGATAAATGTGGCATTGTTATACTTTGTAGGAAAGATGTGGGATTGAGAAGGTTCTTCCCTAAAAGCCTGCTGGACTCCCTGAAGGTGAGGTTTAACCATAAAACTGTTTGAAACCCAGACTTATCAAAAGGAGAAGTAAAATCGACTCTGATTTTAGTGTGCTGTGTGAACGGGCAGGCTGTTCGATTGATTGGCAGAATGATTGAATGAATGTCTGGCTCAGTGTCTGATTATCTGATTGCACTGAATTAAGTTAAATCTCCTGTTATCAACTTTCAGCATGTCCTGGCAGGTGTGTTTTGTTCTTTTCTTGGCTCTGAACCAACTTTCTCCAACAAAAGACCTCACTAGGTTTTTTTTTTTCAACCCTCCCTCTCCTCACCCTCTCTATCAGGCGAAGACTCTTCGTAAGCAGATCCAGCAGACCTTTAAGCAGTTTGCTAACCTCAATGATGAGCAGAGCATCCATAAGTTCTTTGAGATACTCTCGCCCATCTATCGCTTCGACAAGGAGTGCTTCAAATGCGCTTTAGGGGTAAGATGGCTCTCAAGTCGCAGAGATAATGCTGCATTTGAGAATCAATAAGGCGATAGTGGGAGGCTTAGCCTGCACAGGCTCTTAGTAAACCTTATCCTGTCTGATGGGGGATTTTATGCCCAAACAGGACCAGATAAACATTACAGTTATTTTATTTATGAATGTTTAACTGCATTTCTTTCAGTATAAAATTAAGATTTAAAGAAAGCAAAGAATATGACGTAATGGAGATGTAAGATGGGTAAATAAGATTTTAACATTGTGTGTTTCCTTCTTTGTTTTTCTGTCCCTATTAGTCTAGTTGGGTAATATCAGTTGAGTTAGCAATCGGACCAGAGGAAGGAATCAGCTACCTCACAGACAAGGGCTCGACAGTGAGTATGCACTCTGATTTAATGTCTTATCAAATTTCATTTTAGGCTTTTCTTTTTCTTTTAGTCATTCTAAAAGCATTTTGCTATATGCATCATACCTCTGTTTGCTATTCACCACACTGCCCTCTGCTGGTTTGAGTGTCTGGTTGCACATTTTCTCTTGTCTTCACACTTAGTTTGAGTGAGTTTGAAATGCCAGAAAAGGATTCTGCTATAAAGGACAAGTCCTGTGCTGGTAAAAGCATAGACTTATGATCAACAGGTCACAGTGTAATTTGGTAAATTTGACATTACTTCTGTGCCACAGTTACAAATTAAAATACATGTGCACATCTTTTACTTAAATTGTTTGTTTCTCCCCTTAATGTAAATAGATAATTTGATAGATGTGATCGATTAATTTTAGAAGTGGTTCATTATTTTTATGTAAATCACAGGCATGAAACTTTAGAGGAGTATCATTACTTTCGTTCAGACCGAAACGTTCCTGAGATTTTTTTCAGTGTGTAAATGTGGAGTGCTCTGCTGCTTTCTTCTGGCTAAATGATATTGAGGAAATGTTTAAATACTGTGGGCGTGGCATATCAACCCCTGCTTTTCTACAAAGCAATGTTGAGTCTTTCAGTACAGTCATAAATGACAGCTTGGAAGTGGGTTTTCTTGAACACACCTCCCCTTGTGATATTAACGGTGTTTATATGATTATTTTAAATATTTTGCATCTTATTTGGTATTGAGCAATAAATGATTCTTAATGCATTTGTTTCTGTCCATGTCTCTGCAGCCTACGCACTTAGCTAACTTTAACCAAGTCCAGTCCATCCAGTACTCTTCTTTGGAGGAGAAAGATAGGAAAGGAATGCTGCAGCTGAACGTGGCTGGAGCTCCAGAGGTAAGATCATGCACACTGAAGGCTCTTTTACTGATTTTTAAATTGGGAAGACAGTTTTTCTTATCAATTAACATTTCAAAGTCCTGATACAGTTCTTTCTATGCTGTGAAATTTTGCTTTTGGGTTGTATATGAGTTCATTTTATTTCAGTTTTTTCAAAGTCTGAGATACTAAGTACAAAAGGAAACCAACACAAAATGATCTTGGTGAATTATTGAAGTTATGAGGCCTGCAGGATTAATACAGTAAAATAGATGTTGGCAAAATCAAAACCAATTTTTTGAGGTTGTGAAAGCAGCTGTTGCCATCTCCACTTGAGCAGCAGAGTGGGTGTGTGATGGAAAGCATGTGTGCATCACTGCAACAGCATCAATGTGTGGGCGTGTGTGCCCGAACTCGTAACGGACATTATTCCCAAGAAAGCCCTCATTGTGCCACTGTGAAGCAGCTCCCTGTCCCACTCTAATCCCTCTGTCCGTGTGGGTGTGTGTAGCCCCTCACGGTCACTACAGCGTTGCTGACTACGGCAGAAAACATGGCCGACTTGATTGATGGCTACTGTCGACTCGTCTCCTCAGTTAGTCGCTCCTTCATTGTCAGAGTTCACAAAGGTAGGATGCACGTCTATGTTGACATTTCACCCAAACTACTGTATTTTGTGTCCTCTTCACTAAAACTGAGATTTTTCTGGAGGCTTTTGCTGCATCACATGCAGGGATTGAATTGCACACAGTATGATGATGGTCTGATGTTTGAACAGTACTGTAATGGTGACTTCAGACCGTTTTAATAGATTCTACACGGAAATTTCAGACTGTAGTCAATTCTGGCGTTTGCTCGTGAGGCTCTGTGCTTGTCACTTTGAATAATAACCAGCCTGTTTGTTGCTAGCCTTTTCTAAAAATAGCAGTGGCTGCAAAGCAATGGTAGCAGTCAAGTTAGGGTTCTAACATGAAGTCCTTTTGTCTCTGCAGAGGGTGATAGAGCCCTTCCTTCTATACCAAAGTAAGTAAACTAATTCTGTTTATGCTAATGGAGATGTAAGATTGGTAAATAAGGTGTGTTTTGCATTGTGTTGTTGTCAAAGGTTAGGTGATGGATAGAAAAAACCCAATTTGGTTACTTACTTGTATTTTCTTTTTAATCAGTATTTCTAAACATTTTGTTTTGAGAAATGACAAATTCTTATTTTAATTTAAAGTAGATTACATTTTAGTTTTTGTTTACAGTTGTAGGATTCAGTCTATGCATCAAATCTGAGCAAGACCTTATTGTAAAAGTATAATCCTGGAATTGTTGGAATAATTAATTCAGGATCTTAATTTTATATTGATCATCACTGTGAAGCCACACTCATGATATGTGGGGGGATCTTTCCTTTCTTTGCTATTCATTTCTTCTGCTGCTCTAAATGGCTTATTCTAAAAACACTGCTTATGTTAATGTGAGCCAAATCCTCCAGAATGATCTCCTCATCTCTGTTGCAGAGTTTCAAATCACGAGAAACGGATGGAGAAACGAATGGATGGCGTACGAACCCGAGCCGTTTGTGTGTCAGGTATGAATTCCCCCCTCGTTCTCTCTTTTTTACTCGGTCCACATCTCCATCCTCTACTCTAAATGTCATGAATGAGAGTAAAAGCTGAGAGTCAGATAAAGGTTTCATAGATATGCGCGCGCACGCTGTCTCCCTGATAAAGCCTCGTCTGTGTGTGAAGTGAAGAGTCCTTGTGTGGCCAGATGTCCTCATGGAGAGTTTCAGTCACTGTCACTCAGTCTTTGCTCTGAATGTCTAGTGACCTCTGACTGACTCATTTTTACAGCTTAAAATAGAAAAAAAGACTTTAAATGTCTCCGTTAGCCATCCAATGACTTATTTTTATCATTTAAGCAGAATATCTAATGCTTCTCTTCCTTGTTTTTCTCTACTGTGTTTGTTTGTTTCATGCTGCATGTGGCTTCTCCAGGTCACATTAGTGGCGATGGTAAACCTCGGTCTTTCTATTAAGCATTGTTAGATGGGAAAATTCCTGTATTCCTTGTTTTTGCAGTATTGTATGTTAGCACAGTATGTTTGTGTGTCTTTCTGTATCTGCTCAGAAGTGGTTTTGTGTGACCAATGACTGGCTGTTTTTCTTCGGCTTGTTTCTCTGGAAAAAAAACGAAGCTTTCCATCCCTCCCCTTTCCTCTTGCCAGTGTTTTTCTGCCTGTGTCCCTCACTGTTGTGCTGCTCTGACTCATTCTGTTCAGTAGTATGTGAGCATTTTAATTGTTGCACTTGTGTTTGAAATGTGGTATGGTGGCGGTCTATCGGAAAGGTACTTATGTCTAACAGTTTTTTCTGTTTCTGTGAAGCTGTATTCAATGATTTTTGTTGTTGTTGTTGCTTGCTATGATTTGTGTTGGGTCAGATTTAGGCATACAGCATAGTGTTATTTTTAAATGATACTAAGTGATGACGCAGTACTTGATCTGTGCTGTTTCAAAGATGTTTATGTTAACATCGGAGTTTTTGATGTGACTGTTGTCGGCTCTTTCTTTTATCTGTCACTGACTGAGACGATGTTTGTTGGCGCTTCCTTCTCTCATAACTTCACCCCCTGCTCTGCAGAAACGGACGACTATGCTGAGATCATTGATGAGGAGGACACCTACACCATGCCTTCAAGTAAGTCAACACACGCAGATGCACAGATCCAAGTGTTGGCGGTAGATGTGGCAGGTGGCAGCGAGGGTGCCGTTCTGTTCATCAGCAGAATACTGAATACTGCCAAGAATATTGATTTCAATGGATTTAGCCTGTATAGCATGGATATGTTGTGGTAATATTTAGAGAATTATAGACGTGAATGTGTCTCTTAGTGCTGGTAATGTAAATTTTGTCTCTTAATAGTTGACAAATGAAGAGTCAGGAGACTCCGCTACTGTAAAAACTGCATTTTACAAAGGTGTTATTTTATTCGCATGTGTATATAACATTTTTGTGGGAGGTTGTCTTAATGCCAAAAAATGGGTGTCCTCTTGAATATCACTAAAGACTGATGCAAGACAAGATTAACTTTAAAAAAAAGCATTGGTTCAAAGTTCAGGACCATAATTTTATGTTAACTTTGCTTTGATTTGAGCTCTTTAAGAAGTATGACTGAGTCACATGCTGCATTCACATTTGGTAGAGGAAGTCATTTGAGCCATACTGTATTATTATGCCTGTAGGCTATATTTATTTTAAAGGATCACAGCTTCCTGTGTCTCTGACACAATGTCCTCACACTATCTCACTTATTGTCAGCAGTCTGTATATCTGTATCCAACTGATCACTCCTACCTCAGTGTAACAGTGTGCTAATATGTTTAATATGAAACATTATTTAAGTTTAAGATTGTACTTTAAGAAGCCCTGCTGTGGCTGCTGAGTAGTGCTTGTTCACCAGGTTTATGACTACTGTTCATATTATGCTCACTGCAATGCTGAATGGGCAACATTGAGAGGCAGAGAAGATGGGTGATGTTACCTAAATGTAATATGGGAAAGGAGCTGGGGGTGCTAAGTGAGAATATTATATTACTTGTTCCTTTCTTTTTGTTTTTGTAGCTATGCCCATGTGAACTGTCGCAGAATGTTGCCTGGTTATTATAAGCACAAGTTTCATTCAGCAAAATGTCAACACTGCTTGCTTTTGATCATTCATGGATACTAGCAGTTTTATAGCTGAATTATAAATCTGTTTCATGGACTTGGTAAACTCACACAAATACCCTTGCTTAAAGATTTGGTCAAAATACTTGATATTGATATCATAAGATAAAAAATGTATGAAAAAATACAACTGTTTCAGATGTTTGTACGAGTGTGCTATCGTGTTTCAACAGGAGGTATTTTCTTTAAAAAAAAAGTTTGGAAAGTTAAGCTGTTCGTTTTGGGACTAAGTAGACATGATGTGACTCTCCTGATGGTGTAAACAGCGGTTTTCCAAGCAGTCCAGAATGGAGTTTAGCCTTTATTGGTGTTGTGAACTTAACACATCTGTCACCAGCTGTTCAACTAATGTAGTATGTGTATTCTGCCCTTTGTATTTTGCTTTTGACTATGATGAAGCTATCATCTAACAAAGCAAAGCATCAGGGTTTAAATATCACAGCAAGTACATTAATATGATGAAATCTTATTAGAATAATTTTTGACATGCAGTACCCCTAACCCATCTGTCTCTGATATTGACATAATTAATAAAGAAAGCAGAAACAATTTATATAATCTCTGTACTCACAGCTAGTTATTTCTGTCTCTTATCACTAACCCATTTTCCCAGAATACTATGGACTAGATCAAGGTAATGATTGTACCATTGTGATGACATTTTGATTTGGTGGTTGTTGTGACCCTTTTTATGTTTGCCTGCTAAAAAACTAAACTCAGAATATTTCCCTATACCTGTACCCTGTTAATTGGACCCTCCCCCCTCTCTGTTGATGTATGGTGTTCTGTCAGTTTTTAGCTGAAACCCGGTGATTGGGTGTTGATATCATGCGATTTTTAAGTGTTTAAAGAAAATGGGTCAATTAATTTTTCACTATAAAGTAATAAAAACAACAACAAAACCCCTAAAAACTGCTGAGTGAAAACAATGCAGCGACGGATGACTCAGGGCATGTTCTTTATTTACAACCCTGTCCTGAAGGACTGAGAGGAAAGGCTTTAAATAGATTAATATATTTATAATGATTAAGAATTTATAACCCAAACTGTTAACAAACCTGATAGTGCTATCTCATTATTTAACCATAACTGTGGAGTTTCTGAAAGCTCAGTCTACATGGGCGACATTCAGAGGCACAGCACAAATAAGAACACAGTAATCACGGCCCAGTGTGTGTTTTTATTGCTGCATGTTGCAGCCCATTTCCACATTTAGACCATAATTTCTACGGCTCTTTACTGCCTTACTTTGTTGTTTCCAAGAGTCACACATTGTCCTAGTTGGACATTATGACAACAGTAATTATCATAAAAGAGAGAGTTTCAGATTTCTGTAACCTGACATTTAGTTTTCATGTTATATTCACATGTGTTATACATGGACAAAGTCAGGTCAACAGCGTTATGGCCGTCAGGCAGAGCAAACCACCAGCTTTCAACAGCCTGGGTTTCACAGACCATCGGATTCCCGTTTTCCCAATAGGACTTTTTTTTAAAAGGGGCATTTTTTTCAGACAAATATAAAGGTCTCATATTAGCCTGTGAACCTAAAAATCGTGTTCTACAATTCACCTGACTTTATCCATATTACATCTGAATCAACATGGAAGTTCATGTTCATACATTGAGTGTTACTGGCTGTCCGTCTGTGTTACATGGCATGTCTGGCAGTGGTTTGCTGATGCTGTTGTTGCATGCTGTTGACAATGAGCTATGCTGATTGCAATAAAAACCAAGCTTGTCAGAGTCTGAGGTCAAAACCTTAAAATACATGAACGGTATCAGACTCCACACGTTAGATGATTCAGCTACTTTGTGGTGGCATCTGAAATAAAGCGTCAGACATCCGAATTCATTCTTTGAAAAGAAATAGTTGTAAACATTTTCTGCATTTGAAGGCATAAATAAACACAGGCATGCAGCTGAGTGCTCTAACAAGCTTGGAAAGTGGAAGAACTGTGTGTGGACATTAATATGTGTGATTGACCCGACAATCTGCTGTCTTTGTTTTTATTTGTGTGTCTCTATCTGTGCTTGTGGTCATGTCTATGTGTTCATCCATTTAGCACGGGACTATGAGATTCAGCGGGATCGTATTGAGTTGGGACGCTGCATCGGTGAGGGTCAGTTTGGAGACGTCCACCAAGGAGTCTATATCAGCCCGGTACGCAGCCTCCATCTTCCACATGCAAATAGAACTAAAGCCGTGTTGATGCTTTTTCTATGCTCTGACAGTCTCTTTACACAGTTATTTCTAAGATGCTGTGGGTGGATATTAATTAGATTTTAAGTGTACACCAAACTTACATGGAATTGACTGATACTCCATAACTTAAAGTAATTATTTCATCATCGATCAGTGATCATGGTTCCTGTTCATAGCTTAATGTTGAGTTTCCATTTCTGTTGAGTAATAAGCAGACAGTAAATGTGCTGCTTTTGGCTGTTTCTGTAGTCATGCTGCTGTTAATGATTTGGCTTGGCTCCATCTGTTTCTTGCAGGAGAACCCAGCTCTTTCTGTAGCTGTGAAGACGTGTAAGAACTCGACATCAGACAGCGTCAGGGAAAAGTTTCTCCAGGAAGCATGTAGGGTCCTTGTGTCTACACAAGATATGTGTAACTTAACTGTAATAATTCCCTTCCTGCACCAGGATAGCACAAAATGTTTTTTTTTCTCGTCTGCCTGCAGTGACCATGCGTCAGTTTGACCATCCTCACATTGTGAAGCTGATGGGAGTCATCACTGAGAATCCGGTGTGGATCATTATGGAACTTTGCACTCTGGGAGAGGTACGACATGGAGAACTAGCATGAAGGTCCATTGGGGTACATTAGCATGTGTTAAATAAAGAATTGCTTAGAGAACATTATGCATGTCGGCCCCGAGGCTCATATCCATCCACAAACATATTAGCTGCGTCATTTTCATTTTAGCAATGAATTTTTCTCTTCATCTCGGGGAGGAATGCTGGATTTGGATCGCTGGGAATTATTGTCATGCAGTCATTTTAGCAGATGCTTTTCTCCAAAGTATTTGTGTTTTAATTTGGAAGCACAGGGACAAAAATCAAGGAAAAAATATGACGTTTCAGTATATTTCAGTAATTTCTTTTGGAACTCTTATGAATTATTTAATTTATTTTAAGTTAGTTTGAATAAGATCAATTTGAAAACATGTTTCCCTGACTGCATTTGTCTCATTTTTTAACAAATGTTTACATTTATGTTTTCCCTTTTTCTTGATTTGAAGCACTTTTTCCCATTTTTAGTTTTGCTTATGTCATGACAGATACTGGCTTTCATTTTTCACATTAAAAATCCCTCCCTAACTTTTTTTGTCTTACATTCGTTTTTTTCCTCTTCTCCCTAGTTACGGTCATTTCTACAGATTAGGAAATACAGTCTAGACCTGGCTACTCTCATCTTGTACTCTCACCAGCTCAGCATGGCACTCGCATATCTGGAGAGCAAACGCTTCGTACACAGGTATTAATGAGGTCATTTTGAAGCCGTGCAACCAAGTATTATAGCATCACAGTTATTATTTTACAATGGATTCTCCATGATTTAAGGAGAACATTTATAATCCGTGTATCATTCGTTCTTTCAATATTCAGTTCAAAATCAAAATTAAAATATAAACAACCAGTTAAGTATTTTCATTATTCATTTATAAATCCAAAACAAAAAAATCTGGCTGTTTTTACACTTCTGATTCAAAGTTAAGATTAGAAGAAGTTTAACTAGAAAAATTACCCACAGACAGAAATTGTCAG
>JBBDHI010000006.1:17349117-17361201 GCA_037177115.1 Craterocephalus stercusmuscarum | reverse complement strand
ATCATGTTATCTGTCAAAGTATCTACTTCAGAAGAATAACGTATGTAGTAAAGTTATTAAACCATTTTTCATTGCTTTGCACAAAAACAGAATTCTTCTGATTAGAAATAGAAATAAGGAGTTATGTAATTAGTAAGATGCTCATGTTTTCCTCAGTGTACATTCCCTATTTTTTCTCACTATTTCAGAAAAGCGAAAATAGGAGTGTGCATTTTACTCCTGTGGTTTTATGAGTTTGCTTAAAACCAGGATGACTCACACCGGAAATTCCACCTCAGACCCCCCAATGTCAGCTTTCACGTCTCTCCCTCCATTTCTACCCCTCTCATTGTCATTTCCCTCCTTTTCCAACTTCATTTTATGCACTTATTTTCTCTCTCCGGCTCCTGACCCCATTCACTTTTCATCATATCTCTGATCTGGCATTCTTTGTTTTCAGCTCTAAATGAGTTACAGGCCTTCACATCACGGAGGTCCGCTTATTCGTTTGACACGAACCATATGTCCGCGGTTGGCATGTTTTTACATGCTGAAAACGAAATGTGGAAAAGTAGATTTGCATGTAGATGCTAAGTTGACAAAACTATGAACATTTCTTGAAACTCAGTATAAAATCTTGGCATTAGGACGATGCTAAGAAACCGAAAGTGCCTCATCAAGCATCTTGGATACATAGTCAGTACTGACCATATTCTTGTGGTGTCTGGTTATTAATAAAATAAGCTCATGCCATATAAGGTTAGAGAGTTTGGGTTAATGGTCTGGCTAAGTTTTATTTCATAATATCAATTATAGGTCTCTCTTGCCAAATATGCAAGTCTCAGCTGCTATAGTTTTCCTCCATGACGGACCAACATAAGTGTGTGTGTGTTGGGTGTGGGTGGGGGTGGGATGGGATGGGGTGTTTACACAGTGGGCAGCTGCCAGGAGCTACAACTTTCCAGCGAACAGAGAGAGAAACTAAGAGAATAAAAGAAAGAGGAGAAGGCAAGCAGAAATATTGTAGTGCTCAACTTCCACAGTCTGAGCTTGCCTACCAGGGCTCCTAAATCCAGATAATATTATACCTGAAGCCTGTGGTCATGCGGAGTACGATCCAGCTGCAACAGAGCATAGTTTTGTAATCGTTTTGGGAGAAGAAGGATTTATCTGTGTTTGAAGTTAACCGTGTTGACCGTCAGAGGGCCGTCCGACCGTGCTGCTGGCCCATCATCGTTCTAGTGGCGGCATTACTCTCCTAAAGGTGATTGACATGATACATGCTTGTGCAATTGGCCTTTTTCAGAGGTAAAGTATGCTCTGGTCAACATGCTGCTTTGTTTCCAGACTTTTCTAAATGTTGTCTCCTGCAAAAATGTAATGCTGTCGTGACATGTTTAAGTTAAATAGAGTAGCGATTGATATTCAGCGGAATTGTTCGTGATTGGTATAAAGTAGATCCTGCTATTGTTATGAGTTTGGGGGAGGTCTGATGGGGATGTCACAGGTACTATTGGGAGTTTGTTTGGGGGCCAGTGTTTTTATTTGGGATTAAAGTCCCACTTAAAAGTTTAGACAGACCAATCCACTTAAAGTATGGTTATCTGTCATTGATTTGGTACCAACATCAGTTTGTGTTATGTAGGAAGGAAATTCAGTGTGTGAAGTGTTGAAACAGCATGTATGGATGAGACATGAGGAGTCAGCTTGGTTTTTCAAACTGCAGATATTTACACGATGATGTCCTACTTTTGTAGTTTGTTATATGTAAAGTGAAATCAGTCTATAAATGTGTATTTAATAAGCTGAAATTCAGGTTAATAGGATTTTTGTAAAAAACTTAGAATAAGTCTGTCATGATAGGGTCCCATTGGCTTTTTTTCATTAGAAGTGTGCATATTTAAGACTTTTCTCTCTTCTGAAATGGCTACAAATTTAAGTTGATTGATGGTTGAGGGTTGTATAACGTCGCTTAATGTCTCCTACTAAAGCATCTTTCCACTATGAGATATGGGAGGGGACTGTTACTGGGAGCAGTACTGATAATTTACTGTTGAAGGGGTTTTGCCAAATTGGAGTGGATTTATTTGATTTGGAGTGTCCACAGATTTTTGTTTATTGCCAAGCTATCAGAGCTGCTGCTGCTCTGAATGGATTTTTGAAGCTGATAACTTATTAAGGGAAAGAAGGTTTGTTTTTAGCTAGTCATATTGCTGGATTGTATTTCTATCCAGGTTTTTTTATTTCATAATCTCTCTATAGAGAAAATATGATGATTATGGTTTTGTGGTGTGATCTGAAATGTAGGGCAGCTTGGCCTCCACGGGGTCTTGATTTCTGCAAAGAAGATAATTTGCTTTGTGGCTTTTTTTCTTTCTTTTTTTTGTACCCAGAAAATGCTTTTCAGGTATTTGACTGTATATTTTTTCAAAGCAGACCACTTTAAAATCCTTGAAAGTTTTAGGTTTTAGGGTTTTTTTTGCCTGAGAAAGTTGTCAGCCTTCATTACAGATTTATAAGTGAAATATTCTTTGTTTTCTCTCTTTGAAAATGGCTTACTTTGCTTACTATTTACTCGCTGTAACATTATATTTTGACCTTTATGCCTTAGTTCTTACTGAACAAAACACCACTCATGTTCTCCTACAACCATCCTGTTTGTTGCTGCACAGTGCTGCTTCCAGGATTCCTGTAAGGTTGAGGTAAATCAGCAGATAATCCACACCTTCGGCGTTCTTGAACCTGTTGCAGAAAATCTTAAAGCCGTGCAGTCAGCCCGTCATGGGTAAATAAACGAAGGATTGTTGTGCCAGGTGCTGCTGTGGTGTGGGCGGGGGGTAGGAAATGGTGTGTGTTGATGCTGCCAGGTGCTGATGGTATCATCACATGTTCATGTGTGATGTCATGTGATACCATGAGGTGGGATTGGGCTACTGTTTACTATTGGATTTTAAATTTTTTTTGTAATCTGACTTAAATAAACATTCTATATAAATACTAAGGAAATAGAATAACCCTGCTGTTAAACCCCAGACAAAATGCCCTCATACTTACCGCCCTATTGTCTTTTGACTCAGACTATTTTGTTTCTTAATGTTTGTTTCATTTTGAAATAATCACTTTGCAATGGAAATAAAATAACACATGAAATAAAGAATCTCTACTTTTCAAGTAAGTTTGAAAACATTCTCAAACCTGGTAGACATACTGAAAATGGACAACAATGAATTAGACATCTAACGAGGCTTCAAAACATATTAGAAAGAACTGTAATTGAATCTGAGCTGAAGGGAAAATGATTATATTAGTCGTATTTATTTTAATCTACTTGATTATGTTGGTGATCATCACAGAACATCAATCTATCTCTAAGAAAGCATCCAAAGTGTCTCACAGTGGTGGAAAAAGACCATATTTACTCTGTGATATTAGTTTACACATGAGTGTGAGCGTGTGTTGTGATGGACCGGACGGACTTGGACAGGTGCAAGGACACACAAACACTCAGCAGGAGACGACAGAACAGGAGGCCAACGATGTTACTAGAAATAACTCACCCTTGTTGAGGGTAGAATGAGTGTGTAGATGCTGGATTGCTGGACAGAGCACTTCTGTTATTTGTGGGACCAACAGCTCCTTACAGTCGGCTCCTTCCTCTGGGATTCATAGTTTGCTTTGATTTAGCCTCAGTTTTCCCTGGGAACCGGTCAGTCTGAGTACATTTTTATGTAAAAAAAAAAATCTGAGTGGTATCTTTGGCTACACATGACCTAAAAATACTGGGTCATGGGCGTGGGATGTTGCTTAATGTCTGCATGCTTCACTTTCTTTTTTAGGTATTAATCAAGATTTACCGCTGTAGTTATTGTTTGGCTAAAATCATAGCATGAACACGTATTAGTGTTTCTAAGACGTGAATAATGTCACCTCTCAACACGACTGGCAACCCAGGACTCCACAAGGTGACTAGAGAGCTCCAGTCTTTGTTTCTGAAGCATCTCAAACCAAACCTGTTGACAACGTTTAGAAATGCTTTATTGTTTGTTGCAGGTGGGCCTCTGAATGTTTATGGGGGTTATTTGTTCAGAGACAAGCAGTTGTGGTCAGACGGAGCAATAACTCATTTTATTCTGAAATGGAGATTGTTTTTCTCCTCGGTGCATTGTTTTATTTTTTGACATGATGTTGCAGTGTGTGAGGAAAGCTCTGGATGCAGCACGTGGTAATCAAACGGACACAGAGAACAGTGTGTTATTTTTTTTATGGGGTTATCATACCATTAGCTTGTTTAGAGGGAAGATTTGAAGAGTTGAAGATAAACCAAAGGTAAAATAATTGAGTGTTTTTTCTGTAGCAGCTTATAACATTTATTCATCTGTTCACTGCAGGACATGTCAAAGCTGTGTTGATATCAGTGGGGATGGGGCTGTGCTGGGCCACAGCACTGTGGGACAAAATGCAGTGTGAATTGTTTTTTCTATGTAATTTTTCATCAAAAGAAAAAAGGTCTTTTTTTTTCTCTTTTGTTTCTAGCACGATCTTAGAGGAGGAGAAGGTTCAGCAGAAAGAGAGGAACAGGATGGAGATGAGGAGACAGGTCACTGTGTCCTGGGACTCCGGAGGGCCTGACGAAGCGCCGCCAAAAGTAAGACACAACTACGTGTGTGTGGTTGTGTGTGGGTTCAAAATCTGTCATGTTTATGCTGATATGAATGAATCACTCTGATCTTGCTCTATGCTAGGATTATAATCTTCATTCTAGCCATCCGTGTGCATCATCTGTGTCGTCTGCCTGGTTGTGTTCCAGATTTGATTAAAATGTCTTAAATAGGTTTGATACACACATTATACTGTTGTCTGAGGTTTTGCCAGGTGACTTGGGTTGTTCCTATTGCAGACGTTAAAACAAAGATATTGGCAACTACTTAGACAAAGCACCAGATGTGTGTGTGTCGGAAAGTCTAATGTCAAGGAAAAACTACTTATGCACAAAAAACTGATTAATGAAATCCAAGATTTGAGAAAAAGTGCAGCATAAACTGAACTCTCAAAGTAGATCTGACAGTCACTTTCTGTACTTAAACCCCTTAACTTTAGTTCCACTAATTTCACTCTGCACTCATCCTAACTCCAAATACATTGCCTTTAATTGACAAGGAAGTGCTTTCTCCTGGGGAAGCATCCAGTTGAGAACAGAGGATTCATAGGACCGATCAGATTTCCTGGAGGCTTCCCAAGGACTGGGTCAGAGAAAGGGAGTGACTCAAGAAAACACAATTCAGTGACGCTTAAATTGGGAAGACTGACAAACAGACTTTGTTTTAGGCATCACAGCATTTTGACATGCATGTCCCAAACAGAACCTGGCCCGGAGTATAAAACTGAGCAGCAGAATGAACGGCCGTGACAAATACTGTACCTGCAGTAGTTTAAAATCACAGATCATGTTGTCGTTCTTTTTTTTTTTTTTTTTTAATCTTTTAAATTTCAGGTATTGTTAAAATCTGTTAAATTTTGCTGATAAAATTTATTGAACTTCTTAAGCTGTTTTTGTAATTCCATACCCACCCCCACACCCCCCAGCTGTCCCCCTTCACAGCTTGCTGTCCCAGCTGCTGACCCTGACTTGCCACCATAACTTCGCTGCTGTCAGCATCTCATAGCTGCCTCTTTGGGTTACAACCAAAGCCGTATATCTTGATCAGTCGTACAGCAGACTTAGGCTACGTTCAGACTGCAGGTCGTAATGCTCAATTCGGATTTTTTTATTTCCAATTAAATGCGACTTGTATGTGAATTAATGTATGAACCTCATGCGCACGGAAACTGTCCCGCAGGCGTAGCAGACAGTGAGCGTGCCTATGACGTTGTTATTTATGGACGGTAACTGAGGAACATATCTGGCGATTTTAAAGTTGTTGTTTGACCGAAGCCAGCACATTTACAATGGCATCATTTTAAGAAGGAGATTAAAGAGGAAGAGAGCAAGATATCTGGCCATGGCATGTTTTGGAGCGGTGGCAGCAACGTCTGATCAGAGCAACCCCTCGAGTTTGGCCTGAATAGAGCTCTCTCCCCAAATACTAATTAGTTCAGAAACCTCCGTTTCCCTTCATTGATTTGTCTCTGCATTTTCTTCTGCCATGTTTGTTTTCTTGGATCCAGAAAAATGCTATTCGTGTGGTATTAATGATGTATTGGACGGATGAATGCGCCCTGGCTGTTCAGACTGAAGTCGCATGGCAGAAGATCAGATATATATTCGGATTTAGGACCACATATCCAAGTGGCTTGGGTCGCATTTGAAAAAATTTGATCTGTGTCGTTCAGACTGTTGTAAAAATATCCGATACAGATCGCTAAAGGGGCAAAAAAATCGGATTTGAGTCACTTCGGCCCACTGTCTGAACGTAGCCTTAGTCATTCAGTTGTTCATGTTTGCACCCAAATTTGGTCTCTTGTCAAGAATGCATTTGATTGATTTAATTGGCAATAGGAATTCAAATGAGGCAGCAACCTCATCACCATGTATTCAGATCTGTTGTTTAGGCTCATTGACCTCATGGCTCAGGGCTTTTATGTATTTCCGTCTGTGCTTTGGTTCAACCCTGTCTCTCCCACCTGTTCCCCCTGTTTCCTTACATTTTTCCTTTATTCCCCTCATATATCCCTCCTCTGCCTTTGTCTTCCTGTTTGCAGCCCAGCCGCCGTCCCTCCCTGCAGCCCACCTTCAGTCTGGACTGTGTTTCTGCTCCTCCTCCTCATCACTGCCATCAAAACCAGCACTTTGCCTCTCAGCTTTCCCTCTGCATTGGAAACCCTTATTCACCATCTCCCTGCACCTCTCCTCACCCCCCCATTCCCCCTCTCTGTTCACCATTTTTGAAATTTCCTCATCACTTTTCCTCTCCTGCCAGTCCTCCGCCTCACACACTGTCTTCTCAGAGCCCCTCCTGTTACAGTAGCTCTTTGTCTCAGCGAAATGTGGAGTTAAACCCACAATCCAAGCCCTACCCCTCCTTTCTGCTCCAGGATCAGACTAATGTCTACTCATCACCTCTCACATATTCAGACAGCCTGTCCAACAGCAGCTTCCCCCACATGACAGATCTCCCAGCGAATGGCCACAGGTTTGGCTCTTCCCAGTCAAACAGCTCCCACACCCATTCCTGGAAATTCTCTCCACTCCTTTCCCAGTCTAGTACAAGCTTTGACTCACTGCACCGTAGCATGTCAATGGTTTGTCCCTACACTCTCCAGAGCAACCAGTCTAGATCAAATTGTAATCCTGGACCGCTGCCGTCAGCCAGCTTCCCCACTGACAGCCAGATTAATCCCAGTGCCCGACTCCGGGCTGACTCCAACCCCAAGACCCAACAGCCTGCTGTGCAGTCATGTGTGAGGTCCCCACACACAGAAAACATCCTTCCAATGCTCTCAACCTGTAGTCTGTCCTCCGCTGACCGTCAGCTACCCGGCCAAATGTCCAGTCTTCCTGTAACTGCCGACATGTCCTGCTCTGAAAGACTCCTGTCCACATCTTTGAAGGCAGGTGCTGCTAAAGGGAAACTAAACAAAACCGGTGGCTCTGTATAAAAAAATGTTGCAACATGCTTGTTTTTTTAGCTTTCTGAGGAGTTTGTTTTCATTTCCTTCCTGTTGTTGGTGATATGATCACATCATGAATGTGAAGTTTTTATGTAAAATAACTGAAATGTTTTTATTAATAGTCCAGGAACGGACAGAAAATAGTCCATCTGCAGTAAGCACTGATTAAATAATGTTGGCCTTTTAATACTTTTGGCAAATGTAGTTTTTGTGTTTTTCAGCTGGCTGTTTGTGACCACGCCTTTTATCTCACATCATTTATGCCTCATCATACCTGCGTTACTGGGATTTAAGACTTCCCAATAATGACTTAACATATTAATACATTTTCAAAGAGACTTGTTGGTAAAACTCGTGACGTCCAGGTTTTTATTTTCCTGAACAAAATTCAGTGCTCGAAAGCGAAAACAAAAGGTTGCAACATTTTTTAATCTCTAATATTAATATTCCGCATCAAGACCCAATCTCAACCCAACTTCTGGTAGTTAGATTTGTGCATTTTTTCCCCCAGCCTGGTTCAAGCAGTGTGTTTCTACTGAACCCGTCAGCATGCAGCGTCTATTTGGGACATGCTGTTGAAATGTTCTCTGTCTGCTGTGACTGAATGTGGAAAACTTATATTTGTCTGTGTGTGTCAGGCATAGTTCCTTGGATTATCGCATCCTATTTCTAGCCTGTTCAGGATGCCTGTGATAAATCCTAAATCCACTGGGCTAACTGTTGGGCTCGCGTAACATTAGATGATGCGTTCAAAGAGCCAAACTTTCACAGTACAGTTAAAAAAATGGCCGGGCCAGCTGTTGGATCAAAAATTTAGTGAAAGTCAAAACAAAAATGAAAATTGTTGAACTGATGCAGCTTTATCATCTCTAACAAAGTTTTAGGCCATGGTCATGTCGAAGAGTAGAGTTTCGTTTACATTACAGTATAATTCAGCCAGCATTATATGTTGAATTATTGACAGTGACCTATTTCATTATTAGAATTAAAACAGTAACTATATTACCTGAAGAAGCTGAAAGGTCTGTCTCCACCTCAGCCTGGTTACACTGATAGCGGCCATATACAATCTCCACATTAGCACCCAGAGGAAAGCATGTAAACTTTCAAAGGTAGTAGTTTCTTCAAAGGAAAAAGGAAACAGCAGTTATAGATGTGATACCAGGAGAACATCAATGAAAAATTGTCTGAGTGCAACACGAGTCGCTCTCACTCAGACTTCTGTTTGGCAAAAGCTGGAAGTCATAAGTTAAATCTTTCCACCAGCCTGAACATAATCCTGCTACTAGTGTACAGGAGACATTCCTGTTTTAGAGCTATTACTGTATGTTTGCCCTGAACTGCTGCCCTCGGTGGTGATGGATGTGTCTGTGTGGGACTCAATGAGCTGTGCCTAGACTGGTACTAGAAGTAAGAGAAAACCTTAATTGCACTGAGCTACAAAACTTTCCTTCAAGGTTCAGTTAAGAGTTACGTAGCCTGCCTACGTGCCTGACTTTGCTTTGTGTGTTTCACAACGATAGATTTCCATTTACCGTTCTGAAATCTCTTCCCTTTTGTGATTTATACAACCTAAAGGCACATTTCTGCTGAGGGTCTTTCAGGATTCCTGTTTCAAAACATCAAAGAATCAAGTATTTTCTCCAAAAAGCTGTATTTAATAGCATTTTAGACAAAGACAGTTACAGTATAATGCTCCCAGACTGCAGACTGAACTCCCAAACACATGTGACATAGATGCATATGTACCATAGGACACTCCCAGTACCGACCTGGTGTTTGATTTCATAGAAAGCCACTTATGGGTCATCTCATTTACATTAAGGTATTCACGCAGCAGTTTCTCGTTTAATAACCACCCTAACTAACCCTGATGAACCTCCAGTCAGTGTGTTTGTCATTTCGTTTTTAAACCGACATTTCCTGGGAAACGTCCCACACCAAGCGACGTGAATGTGCCGCTGCAGATTTAAACATCCAAATATGAAAAACCCTGCTGTCCTTCCATGTGTGAGCCTGTTCATGAACATGCTGTTTGTCCCATCTCTTAGTTTCAGTGCGGCCTCACATTCAAAGCTACTGTATGTCTCGTCTTGAGTGTTTCTGTCTTGTCTGCCCCCCCCGTCCCCCCCCCCCCGTCCTATCCTTGTCTACTTCCATTCCTCCTGGTTTGTCTTTGCTTTCTGTTCCCCTCCCCGTGTCTTTGTGTCTGTCTTGCTGTCGGAGGTGTGGTCCAGAGAAAGCTACTATGAGAGACTGTGGAAGGTAGCGGCTGCTGCGCTAAAAGTGACTCCCTTGTTGCATCATTTATAAAAATGTCCCCCATTGTTGAAAGGGAAACTTTTAATCAACTTTGAACAGCTTCATCTCAGTTTGCCAACAGAAGAATCAACATTGTGGGTTCACCAAACACTTCTGTTTTCAGCTGAGAGGACAAAAATAGGATCAAATCAAATAATAAACTCAGTGTATTTGGTCTGCAGCAGCAGAGTCTTAGCTTGCCACATGATTGAGAAACTCCCATTTGTTGCTCTAATTCTCTCTTCCTGCCTGCTCAGCAGCAGTGTGGCCGTTACAGTGTGAAAACGTGCTTGAAAGAGAGGTCTTTGGTGAACATGGAACCGTTTACCCTCCTGCATTACATCTAACAAGTGATCAATATAACATTGTGTTTCACTCATAATCCATGGGCGGTGGTGTTTCGTAACATGAGGAGTGTTGTGTACCGGTTTGACTAACAGCTTGGTGGACTTGCAGCCCAGTGGGTGTTCCCCGTTTTGACCCACAGCTAACACGGCCACACAAACAGCTCCTCTGGGTTTGTGTGTTGATTGTCGTAATGTGTCGTCTCCCAACATTTAGCTCAGGAAAAGATGATAAAGTATACAACCTGTTTTGTGTTTGTTTTATTTTCTCCCTTTTCTTTTTTTTACATCTCAACCTCTGTCTCACTTTTCCTTCATCTGTCTGCCTTTCTATCTTTCTCTCTCTTTTACTCTTTTTTTTTTTCGTTTGTTTGTTTACTGTCGCTGTCTACAGCCGAGTCGGCCAGGTTATCCCAGTCCCCGCTCCAGTGAGGGTTTCTATCCCAGTCCCCAGCATCCTGGACACTACCAGGTATGTAAACATAATTCCTCAGCTCTGCTACTCGAGTCGTACTTGCTGTGAATCTAGAAATAAACCAAAGTAGGTTTTTTTTTTTTTTTTTTTAAGTAAAAATTTGTTTACAGAGAACTTTTACCAAAGAGTCTGTCTCTGTCCTCCCTCTGGCATCAGATGGCCGGGTATCCAGGCCCCCACACCCTCCCCTCTGTGCCCAGCGCCCTGTACCCACCACAAGCTGCTGTACTGGACACACATCATGCACACACACACCCTCGCCACCACGTGCACACACACTCACACGCGCAGCACCTTCCCCAGCTGCATGGACCGGACATGGCACTATGGGGCTCTGCAATGGAGGTAGGAGGCCAGTTTTACACTCCTGCACATGCAGGTACACACACACTGGTTAAAGTGGTTCATTTACTTCTTTTTGTCCTTCTGCTGCACAAAATGAAAAGTTAACATTCAGCAAACAGTGAGAAATATTTGTGCAAAAGTCCATTTGTACACAAATTTACATAAAAAAACCCTCCTAAATTACAGATGCATTTATATTCTGTTATAAATCAAAAGTCCATTCCCATGTAGTATTTTTAGTTTGTGTGTCCCCGCCGTTTTCCTTCATTCTCTCATCAGTCTGGTGTTTGTGTCTGTGTCTTCATGTCCTTTGTGCGAGTGTGTGCATGTTTCCTCTTCATGTTTGTATATTCCCCTGTGTCGGTGCGCATGTCTGTTACGTTCTGCTTGTCCTTTGTTGCACTTTTTTTTTGCGTGTGTGCGTAGGACAGGGCAGTAGACATGCAGCAGTGTGTAGGCCAGCAGTGCCTGTTAATGGAGGAACAGCTGATGATACAACAGCAGCAGATGGAGGAAGATCAGAGGTGGCTGGAAGAGGAGGAGAGGCTGCTGGTAATCCACAGCACACACAGCAGAGCTTGTGCACAGCTGACATATGCACGACACTAAAGGCTGCAACAGTGCATTTCATCGCTGTTTGAGTCTGGTTCACTTTTTATAGGGACAATTTGCACAACTGATGTGAAATTAAGTTTAAAGCATGGCTCAATTTGCAGAGTTTTACATTAAAATGGTTGTTTTGCCCTTTAAACCATTTCAGGACGAGTTTACTTCACATATTAGCAAGAATGATTAAAAAAATAAATAGTTTATTTGCATAATTGTGAACATTTCTATGCACAAGAATAGAAATAAGATGCATACACTCTTTTATACTTGTGGTCTTGATGTTCATTTGTTCATTAATTTAATGTGATGTGCACGCTCCATCATATCAGTCACTCAGTGTTTATGTATTTAAGGGTCATCAGTGTGTCAGTATAATTCATTGTACCCCTTAACATGCAAAAAGAAGAAGTCATATTTAGATTT
>JBBDHI010000006.1:17307901-17317955 GCA_037177115.1 Craterocephalus stercusmuscarum | reverse complement strand
AAAAACAATCTGAAAACAGATGGTTTCACACAAGAGAAGTTACAGTATGACTTTACATATGTTGTGGACTTGGTTGAGTTAGGAATGTTAAAAGTAAAACCTCAGTGAAGACATGTAAATCTGCAATAAAGGAATACTTTATCACTTTTGAGTTTAACTTGAATGCAAAGATAAATGTTTAACATTAAGTGTGTTGGTTTGTACACAGTGGGGAGGGGGGGTTGATTTGAGGGGCAAAATATGCAACAGATAAGTACATTTACCTTCATTTCAGAGGCCATTAATGACAAATATTCTGCCTTACACTACTACTAAACCCACTCCCACCCAATTGTCTTGGTACAAAGAAACCCAAAGCAGGCACATAAGCTGTTTTTCTCATGATAGTTTAATTTGAAATGACCAGTTTTATTTAGTTGTGACAGAATTTCACCACTAGGAGGAGCTGTGTAACATGTCCATGTTGGGCCACAAGAATGCTGGAACTGCCCTAGACAGCATCTATCTTCTCTAAAGTACAGTTTATAAGGAAATAATTACTGAATACAGATGTTTATTGAATTCTATGCATGTATAATCTGATGAATAATATTAGCTGTTTTTATTCAAAACCTATAATATATGAATACCAACTAAATCTGACAACTAAATTCTGACAATTGTACGTCTTTGCAGGGCATGCAAAGCTTTCCCTCTGTTTACAACAGCAAAAAGAAAATCTTTGTTCATTCAGCTGAACTTTTCCCTCTTTTTAATTTCTCGTATCAGACCCTTTCTGTCCAGTGCTTTTTTTTTTTTTTTTACAGGGGTCTCAATAACAACCAAGAACCTTTGAGGGTTGTCAATGTTAAAGTACAAGAGAGTAGTATAATTCCCCCCACATTGACCTATGTAGGCTAACTTTGACCTATTTTTGCTAACTTCGACAAAGTTGGTAAAAATCTTGCAATGGTGAATAAAAAATCACCCAGCTCACATGTAGCACTTTACTTCTGTCTGGTCACCTGACAGCATTTCTGCCTGGAAAGTTTTGCAACATTTGGCCTGATGGAGGTCACAGTTGAAACCCTGAGTACAATTTCAGGTTATTCATCACTTAGCCTGGACCACTGCTTGCATTTAGTTAATTAATTAAACACTTTTAATAATTCTGGAAAAGATGGAGGGAATTGCATCAGAATTTGTGATTGTGCAGTCATGTCTGCTTTTCCCTGAGACTCACCGAGCTTAGTTTTTAACAGGCTGTTGCTCTGCATGTCAATAAATTCCATCAGCAACACACTTGGGACATTGTGCACATCAGCTGAGAAGAGGTCTGCAAACAGCTGGAGAGTCATGCTCGCTTTAGTCAGCAAACTGCTGATCAAACTCCTGCAGCAGGTTATCAATAGAAGACACACGATCCTCCCCACAGAACACCGTGCCCTCCTCCACAAGAGATCTGCGTGTTATGAAATGGTTGAGTTTTTTTTTTTTTTTGTTGTAATTTTCTTCAGAAAATTTCCCCAGCTCAGCCAGCACACTCCTATTAATAATGAAAATTTCCCAACAACAGACATGACACGTTCATGTTTTAGAAATTTGCTGCACAGGACCTGTTGGTGTATGAAACGGTGCAAAGCAACAACTGGATAGTTTTCATCCACTTCCTCTGTACCAGCACCACCAGCACAAGATCATGGAGGGGCCCAGGGCTTTTTCTATGTCGCTTCTTGACTCCAATTCATACAAAAGTGCTGAAAGCGCTTTCTTAAAAACATCCATAAAGCCAATCAGTGGTTAACAGGAAGAAAGACAAGACTTTGATAAACCCAAAAGGGTCAAACTCTGGTTTCACTTAGAGAAGGTTTCCCCCTCCTTCCCTTCAGACAATGTTATCTTAATACTCAATGACTGAAGTCAGGATTTAGGCTTAGGCTAATGATTGAGGTTTAGGCTTGCTGAAATGAAGAGGCATTTTAAAGTTTATGGAATAGTTTAGATATACATGTATACAGAAGAACGAAATGTAATGTTAACTCAGTATTGTGCAGGACCTGCAGGACCAACTGGCTTATTCTACAGACAGCGTCAGACAGTCTGTGATGATGCGGGAAGGGTCATTTGTCATGGCAGAGTCTCTGCTTACTTATTCATTGTACCTGGGAGATTTCATGGCTGGAGAAGAGAAAGACCTCTATGATCCTCTCTCTATGTATTGTAAGCTATTGTATTCTGATGTAGTGCTGTTATCAGACCACAGTCATGCAGCTGGTGACGATGCTCGGTAATGATGCGTGGTGGCAAGAATTCCCTGGAGTCAAATTCCTTGTTTGTGTACAGACTTGGCTAAATAAACTGATCCTGTGTGTGTTTCTCATAGGACCCAGTCTTTATGGCTTGTGACACACACGTTCATATACTGAGTCCCAGTATATACCCCAGTAAAAGTTTTTCAGTGCCAGAATAAATTTTTTTGTTTGCCAAACACTTGGATGATGGGCAGGGAGGAAATCTTACACATATTGCCTCAAAAAAAGTAACAAAAGTTAAAAGTCAAGTCACTTCACATACTATCAGTATGAGCCAGTCTGTTGTCATCAGTCAATATTCACAAAAGCCAGTTCATAACAGATAGCCCTGTGAAGGAAACCAACAGATTGCATCAAATCTTGACTTCGATCCATTCCCCCATACTGAGCATGCTACAGGCGATGGTAGAAAGGAAACCTCAGGGAGGGCGGCCATTTGCCTCGACCAGTTGGGATGGAGAGGACAGAAAGAGAGATTAACAGACTTCACAGTGTTTATGCAGAGAGATCTGCTGAGAGAAGAAATATGTTAAAGATGCCAATACTGTCATATGTTTATGATATAAGGAACAGAGAAATGAATGGGAAGTGCCCCGTGTGTCAGGAGTCTAAGTCTATGGCAACATAACCAAGGTATGTCTAACCACCTCTCGGTATAGGATTTATCCAAAAGTAAGGTTTAAAGCCTGATCTGTTTAATTTTAGATATAAATGGGGGAAAAAAGCCTTACACTACTACTTGTAAACAAGTAGTTAATGAACAAGGCAAGGTGACCATTTTAACCAAAACAACATGCTTTTCAAATAAAACCTGAAGTTGACTCGTGAATATTGGAGGGGTTAAAATAACACTACAGAAAGTATGATAAAAAGTTGGTGCCCATTTCTGTTTTGTTCATGTCAGTTTCAAGTCCTTTTATTTGGTTGTTATGACTGCCATTTACCACTAAGAGGCGCCATGTCTTCAGGGTAACACGAGTCTCCCAGCGTTTTCTATTAAGTAATTTGTAGGCCTCTTATCTGAAATACATTTAAATGAAAAAAATTAAAAGGATGCGGATGTCAATAGAACTCTATACATTTATTACAGCTTTTATGGTTGCTGTGTCTTGTTTATCTTTGGGTAAGTGTATGTGGATTTTTTAATTTTATTTTAGTTTCTTCTTTCCATACAAAGTCCACAAAGAAGCGCATTTACTTATTTTCTTATTTAACTTTTATTTAAAAATTAATTAAGGTCTTGAAAAATCTGTGTGAAGCGTGTCGAACGCCCCCTTCTTCCGTGTTGACGTAATCGGTGAGCCACGCCGCGCAGCCAATCTAAACAAGTCCGCAGGCCAACTTCTCCTCACAACGAGTTCGAGAGCCGTGGTCGACAATTTAAGCCAAGTCTCAGAAAATTACCAGCGGAAACGTGTCGAGCAATTAGCCCAAACTTTTCCCTTTGTTTATTCTTTTGAATTTCTTTATTCAACCTTTTAGTTTTCGTGTCATATTTTTTTGTGTTGGTTTTTTTTTCTTGTCTTTTTTTCTTTCTATGTCCACTAAGATGAGGAGTCTGTGGTTGTTTTTCCTCGTAGGACTGACGACTGGGTTTATCGGTGACAAAGTAAGTGCTTTAAATTCCCGATTTTTTCTTTTTCTTTACACGTAGACGGGGTAACGATACCCTCGATTTTATTTAGTTTGTTTCCCTGTTGTTGCCACAAAAATGGAGTAGAGCCGTTAAAATCCGTTTGGAAAAGCCAAACCACCACAACGTTTGATTTTGTTCGTTGAATGTTTTTTCCCTTAACGTATCTGTGTAAACTAGTAGGGGAACTGTATTTTCTTAATGTGTTATGTCTTGACTTTCGTGTTTTTCCATATAATTTCATATTTTTTGAAGCCTATATTTTTCTTTATGCGAAAAATCAGCTGAAAAAGTGATATAATAATCCGGGTTTTTAGCCAGGAACAAATGTTATCTTGCAGGAAGCAAGAGTATTTGCATAGGAGATAATGCAGGGATAGGTCATATTTAGCAACACTTTAGATTTTTTCCCCCAAGCCAAGTTCAGCCGCTCAGTTAGTGTCAAGTTCTCAAATCTGTACATCCTTTAGCTTATAGCGTTGACATTTAAATCAAAGCCCCGGCCTCCTCCCAGTTTTAAAAAAGGCTTTATTTGCGCAATGAAATCCCGAATGTCGAATCTTCAAATAGAAATTTAAAACATGCTGTTGTCATTTTTTTCCCCCTCGTGACGATCTGACAAACCTGTCTTGACTCAAAACTAGATAAATTCCAGCCCCTCTCCCCACCTTGTCTCTCCATGTCTTTTACGTGGGGAAACACCTGGAAATGACAGGCTCAAGCATAGCTCTGTTCCCTGTCGCAAATGTAAAAATATATCCTGGTTGCGTGATTTATTGACCATAAAATTCCCAAATGAGAGTTAGGGAACTCAACCAGCACTCCAGAAATGAATATCTAGGATTTATAGAGTGTGCACTTTAAACTGGGACAGAGGTTTAACCTGAGTGTACTGGTGGATTCTACTGAAAAGTGAGGTAAATAAGGCTGGATTTGTACCGTTTGTCATGTTTTTTTTCTCTGTCTTTCTGTTAAAGACCCCATGTATTGTATAGCTGTGATCCTATTTCTATTCAACTTGATGAATAGAATACTATCCATAAATAAATACTATCCATTAAATACTATTAAATACATTATATCCATTATCCAATATATCCAATATCCATTAAATACATACCAATAAATACTATCCATTTAGTGTGGATAGTACAAATGATCACATGCTTGGAGTCAATAAATTTTTTTTGATTGTGAAAGACAAATACTCATATTAATCAGCAACTATTTGATATATTACTTTGATATTTTCTGTCATTTAACTAGTGGCTTGTGTTAATTTCCCTCTCGGTTTGGCTTCATGCTCCAATGCAGGCTCCAGCCTCAAACTGCTGGGTCTGATAGGTTGTATCATGTACTCCAACTGTCTTCCTCCTGGTGTGGCAATGGTGTCTGTACAGTTTCCAGTTAGTCACCAGCGATGCCTCTCACATCTGATTGATGAATGTTGAAGCAGGCGCTCTGCCGCTGACAGTTTGTGGGCTGGTAGTTGTGTCATTTTCTGGATGGATGACTCACAGTGAGTCCCACTGGGCTAGTCCAGGCAAGCACGTTTCTGCGTGGGATACACGCAGTTTTCCATCTAACCGCACATGGCATGAGGAAGAACACGACAGCTATTATTTTCTTGATGCCTCTGTGGGACATTTCCGGAACACACACATACAGTAGCAATAGTGTTCATATGTTAAATTTAAAGGTAGCTGTGAGAGTATTGCTTTGATATTGCTGTGACTTTGTTGGTCAGCTGATTTCCAATCCCATCATGTCCATGCGCAATTTTTATCCTTTAAATAGTTCTTAAATGTTTCCAACTAAACCTCGAGATTCATAAAACAGAGCTAAGATTTTTACAGGGAGAAAGTCTAAAAATCAACAGAATCATAAACTCTGCCCTTATTGTCTGATTGGAAAATGTTTTTGACCCCTCAACTCCAAAGAAGCTGACAAACATATCACCATAAATACTTTTTAAAAGTTGTGTTGAGTAAGACCTTTGCTTTGGGGTCAGCAGTTTCAAATTACCTTGATGTTAGTGGAAACTAACATCATCCACGTGTCAGACAAAAGTGGCTATTGTGTCACATGTAGGTGTTTGGTCAAAGATGATCTTTCCAAACACTTTCTTGACCTTTTGAGCTGTTACGAAAGTTTCTCTCCAACATCTGATATTCTGGAGACTGCAGCAGCTGCCAAACAACAAAACCTATTTTGACATTGACGGGTCAAACATTTTGTGACTTGTAGCCCTGGACAAACACACTCCCCCTGTAACCAGCATTGTACACTGTGGCTGTAGCTGTCTAGTTGATGACAGGTTTTCTGTATGCTCTTGGTTATTGCACAACTTCGCTCTTGACCCCACCGTTCTTAGAGATTTCCAACTCGCTGAATAAATATTTTACTGTCGCTTCAGCAGTCTTTAAAAAGACAGAGCAATAGTTTGTTAATGACTAGATATAATGGCATACTTTCCCAATACACTTTCTGTTATATGTACTGCATGAAGAGCTGTACCAGTCTGATCCGGCTGTTTCCAGTAAACTGTCTTGACAAAGCACCAGGACGCCACATTTTTATACACGCTCCATGTCCATGTTTGTATATATTGCGTACGTATGTTTTCCAGATGTTTGCAACCTCTGCGTCATGTCTTCCATGACCCCATTACAAAACTTCTCCTATTCTTGGTAGGGGGAGAGACGGAGACTTGGAGATTTTATGCTGCATTTTATGATACATTATATCAGATCTCCCCCCTCCTTATGAATGAATTAGCGTGAAAAGGATTTGCCAGTGAACAGTAAGTTGTGATAGCTTTTTTAATTTTGTTTTTCCTCTTACAAAAAAAATGTATTCGATCCATAAAATTGCATGCATTCCCTTCCACTTGAATCATGTGGTGCATATATGATCTTATGACCTGATCATGATCACAATTTCTCAATCTCTGCTTGAGTAATTCTGTTTTAATCAGGCCACATGGCAACTCAAGTTTTAGTTGACTCAATCAGCCTATTGACAAATAGGCTAAGTAACATTCAGCCATTGCAATGGCTGACATTTATCCAGTGTGTCCTGGTTGTGTGTTACATTGACTCTGCCCTGAAATTGACAAGATTTATTTGCACATATTGTTGGCCATAAAAGAAAACCTTCAATTGAAAAATAATTTAAATGGTGATAACAAAAAAACATTAAACATTGAGTGTGATTTTTTTTTTTTAAACAGATTTTTTATTTCTTTTTATAGAACAGATATTTTCATGTGAGGGGCTATGATGAATAGTACCTTTGTATCTGTTCAGAGGTACTGCAGTGAGGGCTATTCATGGTTTCAACCTGTTTTTAAATGAACGTACATGGTGGGTAATGTATGTTTGGCAGTCACTTTCAACAGCACCTAAGGTCACAGTCAAGACTAGTGGATGTGTCCTTACAAGGGAATGCTGCCTCCCACAGTGGGGCTGTGAAGTTAGCATTGTGAGTTACAGTGAGTTACAACTACACACCTAAGATCATCGATGTCCAATCTGGACCTGTAAGTTGGACAGCTAACCGAAGCCAGCTTCAAGCTTACAAATCTCTTTGGTCACCTACACAGGGTCTAAATGTATATGTTGAAGTTATAAAATGAGCATAGGTGCACTGGATGTGTCCTGTTCACAGTAAAGAGCCTTTTGTGCAAGCATGCCTCTGTGTGTTGTTTTGACAGGCACAGCATCTGTTTCTTTAATCCCTCGCTGAAGACAGCAGGAACAGAAGAGACTTTTCTGCTTTTTTAGTCAGGCTTGGCATTATGACATTCTGCTGTCCATACAAATAAATATCACTGACTTTTTTTGGCCCCTTTCAGCACAGTGTGAACACATCTGGCCTGTCTCGTGTTGCCTCCAAGTAGCTTACCATTCCATTTTGTTAGTGTGAGATCACCCCGCCATGGGCCATTAGTGACTTCATGATGCTATTTCAGAATTTTTACATTTTGGCAAAGGTGTTTAGTGAAGATTTTTTAAGGATTTCATTGACTCCCCAACTTCCCTTTTAGGTAGTAAATATTTATTGCAGTAAGACAGTGATTCACCTCCATTACATGCCTTCTTCTTTATCTTCAACACCTGTTTTATGAGATGTATACAGAAGTGTCCTTGTTGGTCTCCTTCCCTTCCTTTCTGCAGTCTCTCTCCTTTCTAACTCTCTCAGCACCTGTGTTAGTGGAAGCATAGTATACATACCAGACATACTTCAAGTCTCAATAGGCCATATTCATCCGTGAGCATGTGTGTGTGCAGCCCTCTCCGTCTTAACACCAACTTGTGTGATCTTTCCCTTCCCACTTTCTTTGAGTTCCACTCGTTATCGTGTTTCCACCTTTGTTTTCCAACTTTCCTGAGCACTTGGTTGTTGCGTCATGTTCGGCTGGATGGGGGTTGAAGAGAAAAGTAGGTCTTTGCTCGTTGAGTATAGTTGGGTTGGTAGGTTTTACAGAGCCACATCAGTTTTTAATGTGTGTGTGGGTCCACTTGTCAGATGTGTACATGTGTTGTCTTTGAAGCCACTCTATCTCTCCCTCCTCCTCCTCTTCTCAAAAACACTTAGATCTCTGCTATCTGGGTCTGTGATTCATGGCACGTTACTGCCACGACACATGAAATGAGCGAGAACTCAGCTCCGATCTTCTGTGCTTACAATATTGCGGATCCAGTCCACACTGCGGCTCCACATGCGAACGGCTGTGCACACTCCAGCATATTTGGCTAGCTTACATCATTGGTTGTGAGCGGTATTGTCTTTCTCCAGAGCTGCAGAGACATTCACATGGTTTCAATTAGTGGGAGGAATTCTGCAAGTGTGAATTTGTGTAGCTTCATCTCTTTCCCTCCGCCTTTTTTTGTCTTTTGTTGTTTTTCCTCTTCTATTTGAATGCTGATTTCTTTTCGCTTGTTTTTTTTTGTTTGTTGGTTTAGGTTTTTTGTTGATGTTTTTTTTTTCTCTCTCTCTCTCTTGCAGCTCTTTGTCTCGTCCCAGTCCACCACGACAGATGACCTATACATAGAGGCTCAATCTTCTGGTGACTTCCCCGTAGATGATGAAGATGGCGATGATCAGTCTGGCTCAGGATCTGGAGATTACGGTAAAAACACTAATGCATTTTTTCTTAATTTGCTTGCATTTATAATATATCTTTAAAAGTAAAAGATCAGTGCAGGCATGGTGTTTTCAAAACGTTTGTGCAAATGTGGAATAAGTGCCTTACTGTATGTTACTGTGAATAGAGGAGATCAAAAGAGTTACAAAAATACATCGAACTCTACTCATGAACTCATGTTCTGCAAACACTAATGCCTGTATATGAGATTGTAAAGCACTCAGAGTGAGTCAGATCTTTTTCCTGAGGTGTGTGATCAGCCAGGTGAGATTTTACTGGATGTTCACAGATGTCAGATGATCCACGCCTTTACTATGAATGACTCACCTCGGCTGTATCCACACTGAATAGCCTGCCAGAGCATTGAAACCCATTTTGACAAATGTTTCCAGAACAGATCATTTGTTTGTGAAGCTTTTACTGCCAAAGAGTCTTTACAAAGACACATTCTTAAATCATTTAAAATCTTTCCTCTAATACACGTCCAAACTTCTCGCTATCGTTGATAGAAAAGCATAGTTCAGAGAGACGTTTGTCTTCACAAATGAGTGCAAACTTGGATCTTTATATTCCCATTCTACTACTATACTTTTAGAAACGTTCTTTAAACGGCAGTCTGCGTTTGTAAACACAAACTGCTTACTGCTTATATTGCTTACTGGTGTTTCCAGACACCATTCTGAGTGCTGCTTCTAAAAGGATTTCTATCGCTGTCTCTAGATGGTTCTATAAATGAAGACGTTAAGACACCCAAAAATATTTGCACATGTAGCTGTAACTGAGATTTATAAATTTATCAGAAAATATCATCTGGGAATGCTTGTCTGTACAGCAACAACTGCTGATGTCAAAATGGTAAGATAAATGATAGGAACACTTGAAGGCGGATGTTTTTTATTGTTCTCTCTTAAAGGGAACGTATCATGCAAAATCCACTTTTTTAAGCCCTTAAATACCTGTTTTTGTCTTTTCCGAGCGTTC
>JBBDHI010000006.1:17267685-17278600 GCA_037177115.1 Craterocephalus stercusmuscarum | reverse complement strand
GCTCATCGCATACATTTCTGAAAAGTGTAAGACGTGGCGACCTAAAATGAGACGTATTCCTGTCCAGTTTACGGGGAAGCAGAAGAGGAACAAAGAAAGGAGAAGCAGAGGCAGATGTGTAATGAGGATACGAGAAGCTCCAGAGGAAGAACAAAGAATTAATCATAGCAGATCTATGCAGACTATAACAACAGCTACAGCAAACACACAGCTGGGACCTTTTACCCCATGAACTGATAAGTCAGCTGTCCCACTGGGTGATGTCAGGGTTACTCAGTGCTCATATGGTCATTGCGTTATTTTTTGGAGAGCCAGAAATGTGTATTTTTTGTCAGTGTCCTGTGAGCTCTTCCCTGTGTCAGTGTCACTGATTCATCCTGACAGCTTCCTTAATGGAGAAACACAGTCTGCAACTATGGGCACAACTGAGTCACATGCAGAAAAACCTCACGTACACCTGAACATCGTGTCATTTTTCACGTAGACTCTTTAATCCCCCTTTTAAATGACAACTTTGCTCAGATGATTTGTGGATCTTAAATGTGAGTTTGAATCTTTGGCCTATTCTTTTCCTCTTATCTCAATGTTTGATTTGTTCACTTACTTATCTGAGTTTCCTCCCCTTTGTGCTTCCTGTGTTCATTAGTAATCCAACATGTCTTCCTGGTTATCTTCTCCTTCTCCTGGCATTAAGATTTACTGTTGAAAAATTTCTGCAGCTGGGCTGCTTCTGCATCTCCTGATTGGTTAAACAAGGTCAATTTGAAGGTTTTGGTGCAAAACTTTGCAGAATATGTATGATTTACTCTACTTGATATCTTCAGTATCCTCAGCTGTTTGTTTTTAACACAGTGATCTTTCAAGAAAGAAAATCAATGCAAATTCTTAGTGATTACACCATCAACAAGCCAGTTTTCCTCACAAAATTCATTTCTGACAAAGGCAGTTATAGAAAACAAATTGATAAAAAAAAGCTTAACAACTCATCTTATTCATAATTTGTTAGAAAACTTAAAATATCAAGAAAAAAGATGTAAAAAGCAAATTGATCAGTTTTGGTTTACAATAAAGTTAGCAACAATCTAATCTAAAGCAAATAGTTGCTTCAAGTCCCTGTCATGGACCGACTGGCTTTAAACTGCCAGCTGGTCAGTAAAAAGACATTAGTGTGATCTGAATGCTGCAGTGCTGACTGATGTTCAGGATATTTGTCAGATCAGAGCGCCACCTTGTGGACAGCAAGCAGAATAGTTCCTGAGTATTTCAACTTGAGCAGTCAGTCTGGAGGATACGACAGGACAGCAATCCAAAAATAAATACACAATTTCTTTTTTATTTTAACAAGACATTAATAAAGCAGACGTAACAATGTTTTTTTTTCTTTTTTGTACACCGTTCAAGCTAACTGCAGAACATCTGATGAGTCATGTCTTTATTAATAACTTTTTGTTTTTTTATTTAGGTAGATTAGTTGAGTGGAAATAAACCGAATTGTCAAAAAAACAAATCTCCAGAAGTGAATCCACATCCGCCCACAGATGATGTGTTCATGTAGCCACTGGTCTTCTGGAGTTGAAAACTTTAATCCCATTCTGCAGTGATGATCGAGCATGTTTGGTCAGGAGGGCTCCGGTGGTCTGCTTCTCTCCACACAGGTCTCTGAAAGGATGTTAGAAAGAACCAGATTATGAATCAGTCAACTCAAAAACTGATATTCCTTCATTTTCCAAACGGCGATCACTAACTGTATGTACGGTGTGATGTCATCTTCTGTCCACTTCTCCCTGAGTGTGAACAGGTGGTTGAAGCGCTCTACCGTGTCCTCTGGGAGATCCTCCACTCGCAGCAGACTGATGGTTTCTGGCCGGGAGGTGCGGTCTACAAGGGCCACTCCCTGGAAGATTTATGAGGCAACCAGTTTGAGGGCAAGGAAACGAAACTCCGGCAAAAAGGTCTTCAAATACAACAACATGCAAACTAATTGTGAAAGACGGCAAGAATTAAATAAAAACTAAACGTTAAAGTTAAATGACCATCACTTGGAGAATTATGCAGTAATTGTATTTCTTTAGTTTAATATAAGGCTATTATTTAAGTTCCATTACTGCTCTTGTACCCAGACTGAAAAAGCTACTGAGAGAATCACCTTTAGCTGCTCCAGTCTTGTGCTCATGCCCTCTGGGACGCTCTGCTGCCAGACCTCCTGAAACTCCCTCAGGTTGAATTTGACAGCATTATGCAGCAGCATTAGCGCCACACCCCGGCACACTTTATCCTCATCCAGCTCATAAAACACCTCGTCTATGCAGAAGGAGCAGGATACACACATTTAACATCAGAAATTTTTGGGAGATTTTATTTATAAAACTTTTGCATCATCACCGTTTTCCGTGTAGCGTTTCCCGTAGCAGTTCAAACAGTGCTGGATCATCTCTCTGTGAATGAGAGGGAGAATAACCTAACTGGACTCAGACTAAAAGCTCAAAAACTCACTCTTTATTCATTTTATTTGACAGGTTTTTCCTCCTCTTGTTGATGTCTATGTGTAAGCAGGACACTTTCAGATATCAGCTTACTTGGGCTCCAGTGGGGCCAGTTCCTCCACACTGGTTTGAAGGGGGACCCTGTTGGTGGACCATGATTCAGAATCCACCAGCTGAGTTACATGACCAAGCAGCTTCATCTCATAGTCAAAGTCCAGCACACGCCAGTAACCTGGGAGTAAATAGATGCTTTCTATGAATACCAGGAGGCTGTCGAACAGTAAATGCATACAACAATGCAGGACGTAGACCAAAATGTCCGTCTTTACCATCTATCTGACAGGCATGAATGGTCTCCAGATGGGTCTTTATCTCTTCTTCACTGGCCTGAATTCTCTCCAGGAGATCCTGCATGGTGTACTTTCAACACAGAAAAACACTCATAGCTAATTATAAGAACATGTTTGAGCTTGTAAACTTATTTTTAAAGGAAGAAATAATTTTAAAGGGTGTAATGAGAGAAAAATTTGTCTCCCTAATTTTATAGCTCTTCTAATAAGCAACACTGCACTAAAAATCATAGCATGAGCACAATGAAAACATGAAACATACTCACCCTGTTCTCTGTATTCTCCTCTTGTCCTGCTAACAGAGGTCCTTCATAGGGATTCTCCATCAAAATCTTCTTCAGTTTCTTCAGTTTAGGCCTCTGTTTCCTCAGTTCCCAGTAGCTGTTACAAAATCCCCAGATCTGCACCACAGATCCAGCGTTAAAATTAACTCTCATTGTTAATTTTTGTGTGATTTAATGCATAACAAGTTCACCAGTTGTAAAAGGAAGCGTGTGTGTGTGATTTTCCTACCTGAGCATGCACAATGTGAGAGCTCTCCTGGCTGTTGGTTAGCTGGTCTGGCGTCTTGCAGTCTGGTACCAATAGCAACAGATTGGATGTGTCGGCTATTTTTAAATCATAGGTTTTGTCATTACTACAAAGCACTGCACGCTCATCTTTATCCCCTCGAATGACGAGACTGTTGAAGAGAAAAATAATTGTAAAAGTACAGTTTACCATTTACATGAACATCCATCCAGCTGCCAAGCCAACATGTGTCAGATCTGCTTTAAATATCTTCATGTTTATGGTTCACAGTTTGTGTTTGCAAGATAACCACTGGTTTGACCAGTCCTATATGGCAAATTCTTGTTATTGATGTTCTATGTAACTGTAAACAAACTTACATTTAGATGTTAGACTAAGCATTTTGAAGATCTCTTATTCCTTGATCAGAATGAATCAATGAATAATCATGAAACCAATAAAATGTTATGTAAAGAACAGAGTAAAACTGAACGGAAATGTTTTGCTTGGCACATTAATTTCCAGTTTAAACACGTTACCTTTGGCCAGCTTCGATGTGTTTGCATAGTGTGTCATCCAGCTCCATCAGACAGTAGTCTGCAGATGAAACGTTTTCCCCAAAAGACAGACAATGGATTGTCGGGTGTAAATCTTCCTCTTTCACCTTGGCGATCTGCAGCGTGGCCTGAACCTCCTCCAACGTCCTCATCTTCGGTCAGCAGTGAGCAATCAAATGACAACCGCAGGAGTCCTTTTTACAAGACAAGAAAGAACAGTTACTTCGTCGATGTTTTCCGTCAAATTTCCCCGCGTTCTCCGTCGCGGAAAGGAAGTGACGTATTACGCTATGGTTCAACGTAAAGATACTCCCGGGGAACACTTAAAAAGAAATATCTTCTTTATGTCTAGAACAAATTTACATAAATCCGAAGCAATTACAAAATATTGAGTTTAAATTCCAGGTATCCATGGAACAAATACCAAGTTTGTCCAAAATAAATATTAATTCGTTGTTTTGTTGCAGCCGAATGAAGATTCGAGGCACTATAGGAACGCTGGAGTGTCAGCTCTTGTTTCAGCGGAACCCAATTACCAAACAAACTGCTTCTCACGCTGGGGGTCAAATCAAATGTTTTGAGGATGTGCAATTAGCGTAGTCATAATGTCAAGTTTCTCCAGATCTGCTCAGGTGATTTTTTAATAATTCACTAGTTCAATATTTTATTTTTTAAATCAGCGTTTTAGAAATTGTAAGATAACGATTTTGCTAGAGTTGCTAACGAAAGACTCCAATGATCTCAATGTAATTGTTAGCTAACTTGTTAGCGCAGCACTCCATCATTAGAAGAATCTTCAAGAATTGAGCTTGACTTGGTCATTAATTATTAATTATTGTAACACTCTTAAATAAAAGAAGAGTTATAATTCCAATTAGTCTGTTATTACAACTTAACTTTGGACCCTTTTAAATTGTCACGTATAGTCGGGTCCGTCGATTTTACCCTGATGAACTACTCTGGGGATATGCTGGAGTAATCCACGATAATGTTTTCAGAAGATGGAGATCTGCACGTACATAATATGATAGAGATTATTTCCAAAAGATGCTCCCTAGTTTAAGGGTTAAGGTAGTAATATTAGTTTGAAAGTAATATCCGTATGTTACTATGTGTAGGTAAGTGAACCAGTTTGCACATAATCAAGTGAATAAACAAAATATCTACTATTTATACCTAGGTTTCTCTTCAACGACACATCAAAATGTATACTATTAAAGAACTAAGGAATAAAATGACATATTCACAGAAAATGCAGGGTTTCTTTGGTTTGTAAATGCTATGAAAATCCCAGGATTGACACAAAATACGCCTCTTCGTTTTTTCCTACAGCAATGGGCGACCTTCGCGCGCTCCTGGTTCCTCATTGATGCCAGAATGCAGCCGCCTGGCAAGATTGCAACCACATGTTCTGTTAGATTACAGGGGAAACACAAGCCCATCTACCATGCACTGAGTGAGTATGAGCCCCACATATATAAACATGTATCACAGGACGATTATATACACCATAACTGTAAAGGTAAAATGTTTCCCAGTGTAACATTAACCAAATAGACCGTATATGATTTACTGTTTTCCCCATTTGGTGAACGCAGCTCACCGCAAGTTTAGGCTTGTGGTATAAAAGAGCCACAAGGTGGCAGCAGAGGTCAGGCTTGTGTTTGTTATGTTTGTCATAAATACCTCCTGCTTGGATTTCTGGATAAATAGTTAAAGATAAATCTTTGATTTCACAAACTAGCAGACATTTTTAATGGAAGTTTTGCTTTTTAAATCTCTCCCCCTCAAATGTTTTTATTTAAGAGTTGTTTTTAATCTAGCAGAAACTTGCATCTGAATACTTTTAATAAGAATACTTTTTACTAGTACAATTGTTATTACTTGTAAGCATTAAAGTTGAGCTTTTATACATTTTTTAGTTGTTTGTATAGCCAAAAGCCGAAGCTCAAAGGCCGAAAGAATAAGATTGCGAGTACAAGCCGCCAAAACGAGTTTCCTTCACAGGGTGGCTGGGCTCTCCCTAAGATATAGGGTGAGAGGCTCAGCCATACAGGAGGGGCTCAGAGTAGAGCTGTTGCTCCTCCGGGAGGAGTCCTCGGGGTAGGCCCAGGACACGCTGGAGGGATTATATCCCTCAGCTGGTCAACATTCCCCTAGATGTCCTGGCAAGTGGCTGTGGAGAGGGAAGTCTGGGCTTCCTAGCTCAGGCCACTGCCCCTGTGACCCAAGCCCGGCAGAAGATATAGTGTGTTTGTGTATAAAATGGAATGGCTAATGTCATATTATGTCATATTCAGGAGTAAAATACGTTTATTTCAGGTTGAATTGCAGTTTATTGTGTGTGAAATTTGTAATGTGGAGCTATCTTTATATAACCATTTCTGCTTGATAAAATCCTTTGTGTCCTTGGAGTAAATTTGATTTTAGAGCAAATAATAAAAAAAAAATCATCCTGTAAATAAACCTCTGTACGTTGTTCCCAGGTGACTGTGGAGATCATGTGGTAATTATAAACTCCAAACACATTGCCTTCTCTGGGAACAAATGGGAGCAGAAGGTCTACTCATCACACACAGGGTAAGTGTATGCTGCCTCCTCACTGGTAATTCATCTGTCTTTTTCCCCCCAGTTTGCTTATCAAGCTTTGAGTTATTTAGAAAATGTTACAAGAAAATGAACAAATCAGACAAAGGTTGTGTTGTATTATGAAAACCGTGTTGAGATAAAAGAATGAAAAGGTTTAGTCCTAAACGTAGGCCTAATTATAGTCAAGAATAACAATATTACCAGGAAAGCCACACTCTTCTATTGTATTTCGTACGACGCAGCATTCACTGGAGAACAGCAAATGTAGGCGACACTTTCATGGCTTCTATCATGCAGTCATCACACTGCAACCTAATCCAGTGTAATCTGAGATCAGTAAAGGCAAACCTGTGCAACGTTCCCTTTTTCATTAGATACAACTATTTTGCAGCAGTACTCCTGCTGCAGCAATGCTTTTACCTGTTAGTAATAAAGGAGAAAGAGAGCAGACTCTAGTTTCAACAGCTAATGTGCTTCAAATGTGCTATAAGATGTACTTTCACATGTTATACATTCCACAAAATCCCCTAAAAGTTGCAAAACAAGGCTCTCCATCGTTGACTGAGTGAATGCATTTCACAGAAGTAGAAACAGTTTGCGGTGACAAAGTGCTGAATATGTGATGCACGGTCAGTACCTGTAGCATCTACTTCACATTGTATATAATTCTCATATATTTATAGTTGTCTCTCTTACCTTATTAAGTGAAAAGAAAGCCAACTGTGGGTCTTTTCTCACATCCAGTGCAGCTCTAAGAGCCCTCAATTTCTCAGAAGCCGCTCCATTTTTTACTCTGGTTTTTCCTCTGAGCCGGTCAGACTCTGCTTTAGACCTTTCTGTTGCACTCGGTAATACTTTGTTTGTTTGGGGTCTGTGATGGAGTCCTGGGGAAACAGAAAGCTACCTGATGCAATCCGGCACGAAAGCGAAACTGAAACCTTCTGGTTCATACCTTAACTGCTCCCCATTGTAGCGGCTGTACTGGCGGATAGAGGCAGTAGCAGTAATTGGATCAGGCCTCATTCCACACATCACGGCACTGTTGGAGCATGTGTGGGATAGAAAAGCTGTAATTTTAACATTTACAATTACATAGGACCCCTTTAAAGAAGCACAAACAGAGGTTTCCATTAAGTGACTGTTTTTAGGATAACTGTTTGAAATGATTAAAACGTACCCAGTTACAGTAAACAGCCAATGTACTGTATATGTTTTGTTTAAAACCGAACAGTTGAGGAAAGTTTAGTCTTTGAAAGACACTCGTCCAAATCCTGACCAAACTTTGTTTTTTGTTCAAAGGTATCCGGGTGGATTTAAACAAGTCACGGCTGCTCAGCTTCATCAAAAGGATCCAAAAGCTGTAAGCCGCGTTGCCTCTCTCTGTTTTCCTTTCTTCTGTTATCCAGAGTGGATTCTAAAATATCAGACATGCCAGTGCTACCTACCTTGCACCACATATTTTCTTATTTTTCTGTATTTTCACTTGCAACCCCCCCCCCAAACACACAGACACAGATTATCACACTCCCTGTGTGTGCCACATGCTGAGCAGAGGAAGTATCTCCTGGTTTGACACTTATCCCTTTATTCATGTGTGCGCATATTAACAACTGCAGTGGAGAAGTTGGATTAAGTGTTGGTGGATTTGTGCTGCTGACGGTGGCGTTTGGCAACAGTTTATGAATAAATTTTTCAGGTTTTGGTTGCGTTGCATATTCATGGTTCCTTGGCTACACTGTGTGTTGGTTTAAACGGAGTGTAGAGTTTAGTGTGACATTAAGATTGATGATGACATTTAAACTGACAAGCAGACCGGAAATCAACAAAGAGAGAGAAACAGCTTGAGCTAAGAAGATACTGGGTGACTGCCACTCCCCTCCCTCCCTTCTTGAACTCGGACTATCTGGTCAGACAACAAAATTCTGGATTCTGCACCTGAAAACAATTCCCAACAAATCCTCTACTTCCTCCTGCCAGAGCAATGTTTTATTTTAAAAACACCACATTCATCTTCTTAAGAGTCTTGGGAGTAAAAAGCTCATCTTTGTACTCAGGACCTTTTTCAAATGTTTAATAAACAGCACAAAAAGTAAGGGTTTAGTCTGTTAGTGATTCCTTTGTTGTAAAAATGCTTCCATTCACTATCAGCCTGTTTATTTTCCGTGTACATGGGGCCATATTTGGAAGGATAATGCATGTGTGGGATGAGCAGCAGAGTTGAGCCAAGCAGCATATTCTGCTATTGACTCTTGTTTGGAGTTTCTGGTTCTTCTGGGGTTCGCAAACATCTTGGGGTCAAAGAGGTAGAGAAAACTATACTGATTTCTGCAGAAATAGGTTAACAGCTCGCTTTGGAGACAGCGTGAAGATGCGGAGCAGCATCTATCTCTCTGGAAAAACCAGGCTGGACATCACTGAGGACAGTCTCAGTGAAGAGAGATATAGAGATGTGATTCTGCAACCAGCTGCAATCCCTCATCGCCTTAGCCTTGGATCCAACTTTATTCTCTAACATGACGATGCTCCACACGTAGCAGGTTTATCAGAGGAGGCGATGGAATGATGTCCGCTGCAGCCGTGACCCCATTCAACACGTGCAGGATCAGCTCGGGTGTGCTGTTAATGCCAGAGAGAGAAACACAACCTCCTTGGCTGACTATGCTGGTTGAAGAGTGGGAAGTTATCCCACAGCAGTGTGTGACCAGCATGAGAAGATGGCAGCAGGCTGTTGTGGTAGTTGTATAACTTCGCTTTGTGTTATTTAAGTAAATTGCTCAATTGCCCGTATATCTTGTTTCTTTAGATTTTAGTTATCCAGTTTAACAAACATTACCAAACAAGCAAATAGCAGATATATACAGGTTATATGAAAGACCCACAAACTCTGCTGCTCAAAAGATTTTCTTTTCAAATGTGGTACAGTTTGAAAGGGAAATGAACAGGCTTCCCAACAGTATAAGATTCATTGCCATGAAGCGTTGTTACAACAAAGAAGTCACCAACCAAACACACATTTTACTTATTGAGTTGAGTTTAATCCAGTTTTCAGAGAAGGGCTCTGTCATCTTTCTGGAGAAACAAAGATTTAAATAAACCCAGCATGATCATTTGTCAAACTGAATATTTTCATATTGTCCACTTTTCTGAATCTTAAATCATTGATTGGCAACACATTAGCAGCATAATGTGAGGTTTGCTTTCCCAACAATTACAGGTGTAATTGTGAGAGACTGGACCACAGTTCATGTAGAGCGAGTGCTCGTCTGTAATTTTATTTTAATGAATGAATGAATGATCCACGGTGAATAACAGATACACAGCACTCACACAGAGTGCTGCACAATACAAAAAACAGGCCTGTTCAGAATCATTTAACACTCAGCTGCATGTGAAGAGCTGCCATTTGTTTTCCCACATGCAATAAGTGTGCTAATAACAATCCCATCAAATTGCTCTTCCCATGTGGGAATCAGTGGGAGCAGGTGGAGGACCTGCTCTGGTCTCCAGTCTGCCGCTGATGGTTCCAGTACAGACATTAACCTGCTGCTGATGCAGGGTTCAGGTCGGACCGCAGACACGCGTGTTGATGGTGATTCAAAGTGAAGTTTGGAAAGTTGGCGAATGAAGAGGGAGAAGTGGGAGTTGGACAGAGGAGCGGTTTGTCAGCGCTACCTCTGTCCAACATCTCTCTCCAGTAACTCGGTCCAGTAACTCGGTCCAGAGCTTCCTCCCATTGCAAAACCTGCCTGTGTTTTAGAGGCTAATGTAAGGACAAACATGGAAAATGTGCCGTTGCTACTGACACTGAATTGAGCAAGAATCCATGACCTGATCACGTGCCGTCCTTTTTTATTTCCCCCCTTCCAGATTGTGAGGTTAGCAATTTACGGTATGCTACCGCGGAATATCCACCGGAGGACCATGATGCAGCGCTTACACATCTTTCCCGAAGATGTAAGTCTCCTTTTTCACCTCAATCAAGTGAAAATGTGCCTGCAGTATGAAGACATTTCAACACAACAGGCAACTAAGCTATTAAATAAATTATAGAAAGCCTTCTTCTTTGTTTTAATAGGAGTTCTTTCAGCATGAAGTACATTATATGCCACTTAAGGCATATTTGGGCTGTTTTCAGGGACCCGTACGTGTCCTGACGAACGTTATTTCAAGTACAAGTAGAAAAGGCGCACCTTTACACTGACCTGAATCATAAAGTAAAGAAAAACTTGATGATTCTTTGATGAACTCTGTAAGAAAAAAAAAAGAGGCAGATGATTCCTTTAGAGGAACTGACTATTATTGTTATTCTGCACCAAACCAGACTGCTAGAAATGCATGAAAGATGAATTTTGTGGCCGTCCACTTGTCAAAGCGAGTCAGAATCCCCCGTCAGCCTTGTAAAGGATGCAGAACAACCTTTTGTCCT
>JBBDHI010000006.1:17179095-17191242 GCA_037177115.1 Craterocephalus stercusmuscarum | reverse complement strand
TAATCTTTTCTATATATATATATATCTTTTCATTTGCAGTAATCATGTAGAGGAAGGGAATTTAGTTTTCCAATTCATGATTATGCATTTGCTTATTAAACATAAATAAGTACCGGAAAAAGATTGGAGATTTATGAACTTTCAGCAGAATAAGACATCACTGACAAAGAACTAGTCTGTATTGTGCATTAATAGATCATTTTTGAATAAATCTGTTCAGATTTATTTGAAAAGGGTTATTCTAAAATCCCATCTCTCTCTGGATTTATGTGAATCTGACAAAGGACCTACACTTCACAGTTGGAACTATATTTCAGAGATAGGTGCAAGTAAGTTAATTCCAAGTCTGCTTTCTGAAATTTTAATGGAAGATAACGGGAGTAAAATTTACTGGATAAATCCTCTTCTTTGGTTCAACATGCCTCCAGCAGTTAAAGGCAGGCGAGTTTATTTATAAAGAAATTTCATATACAAGACAATTTGTTGTGCAGGGAGGTGCAGAAGAAGCATTAAAAATACATAAAAAAGCAAACTTTTTAAAGAAATAAAATGAATAGAAATAAATGAAAATAGTAGAAAAAAAGAAAGTGTACTTTAAAATCAAAAGAAAGGACAACAGATTAAAAACATTATCAAGTTTAAAAATTCAAACTTAAAGGACAGGGTACAGATTTGCTCTTACATAAAAACTAAATGCACCTTAGAATAGGAGGGTTTTTAACCTGGGTTTAAATAAACTAAGTACTGTATATCAGCTGTTTAAAGGCTTTCTGGGAGTTTGTTCCACACATGGAGCCTTGAAGTTAAATGGAGATTCTACATGTCTGGTTCTGACTCTGGGAAATGGTAATAAACTGGATCCAGATGACCTGAGGGATCTGGTACTGTAGGTTTATACTGGGTCAAGAGGTCCATGATGTAACTTTAAAGTCTTTTCCCTGCTGGACTGGAAGTGAAAAGACCTCAGAGCTAGATTGATGTGATTGACTTTCTTGGTCTTAGTGAGTTCTCATAAGCTGCAGTTGTCTAATTGATTCTTTTTAGTGGACCTGTGAGGAAGCTGTTACAATACTCATCTTGACTACTGATGAAAGCATAGATCAGTTTTTCCAGGTACTGCTGATACATCAGCTCTTTTAACCTGATTTATTCTACAGGTGATAGTAGGCAGACTTTGTGATTCCCTTTATGTGTTTTGCAAAATCTAGGTCTGAGTCCATCACTGGCCTGGTTGGTGGATTTTAGGTGTATGGAATTGAAGAAAGAGTTCATTTGTGAGTCTAATACCTTGTCTCAGAACTGGGTTAGCAGGCCTTTTGTGTTGTACCATTTATATACAAGGTTACAGACACCTTCACTTGCAATCCTACTGATAACTACTAGGGGTGTTTTGTTCCCTAAAATCTCAGCCAAAGAAAACTTTCTAAAAATTGGTTAACTGTAGCGCATCTAGCCTTAGGTTTTAGGGTTTTTCCTTTCCAGAGAATACTATACCATTTGTTTAATTTGCTGATGCAATCAAAGACAAGTTAGGTTTAAGTGGGTGACGACTGCTAAAAGGAATAAAACCAATTTGATGATGCATTGTGTCCAACCAGTGTAATTAATCAAGTCCATATCAATGTTTACTTGTAAATCAGACGGTACACCTTATACCTCGTGGTGAATGCTATAAGATGAAAAAGTTCAGAGAAACATGAAGCTAGGTCGGACAATAGGAATGGGTTTATCTCATGAAGGCTTCCTTCATAAGAAAGTCAGGGTTAGCGGCCCATCTTTCCTTCAATAAAAAAGAGAACAAAAATCTAATAAAAAAAGAAAAAGGAGAGAATAAACTTCCTGTAAAAAAAATTCTGTTAACTTTTCACAAACAGAGCAGATTTTGAATAGAAAATGATTTTTTTCACTCAGTTATTCTGTTCAACTTGAGCAATGCAAATGTTTTGACAATTATTTGACTCGATTTAAAATGTGGAAACACTGCTGCTTGCGTTCCTCATTTAGTGAAAACAGAGAAGAAAATATAGCTTTAATTTATAGAGAACAGTAAATGACAGAAAAAGACATTTAGGACAAAGGTGGTACAGTCCAGATTTTAGTATTCAGCCCAGCATAAATCCAACTTCACTCTAGGAGCCAGAAATGTGACCAAATAGGACTGGACACATAAAATCAGTCATCCTCACCTCAGGCCAAAACAGCCACACATCCCAGTCTGCGCACTGTCTCCTTTCTAAGCCTCTTCACACTCCGCAGAACTGAGGGCCAAACCTGCGATTACAGGACAGTCGCGTTTCGTTCAGAGGATTTATATCTTTCTGCTTTTCTTTCTGTGGCAGTGGACAGATGCTGAGCCTGGAGGATGGAACGTCCTCTGGCGGAGGACAGGAAACGGAAGGGACCAAGAGGGAAGGACCCAGCGAGTACGAGATCAGCCTGGAGAATAAAAACAAACAGGTATGGCTTTGTGCTCGCAACAGTGTGCGTCGAAAAGCCAACAATGTTTTACCTGCTTCAGTACGAGGGAATGTGTGAGGGATGATCACTTGACATTGTGTGGCTTGACAAAACAGACTATTCAGATCTATTTCTGTCGCTGTTGACATGAAAAAGCACAACCGGGATAACAACTGCCACAGTGACAAGAACAGGAAGATGCTAGGTTGTCATGGTAACAGCTAATAACTGCTTGTGGCGGCTGGAGATGTCTTTATTTCTCATAGTGAACCGCTGAAGGGTCTGCTGTTGCTTCTGCTACTGCTGCTGCTGCATTGCGTGTATAAATTGCGCGTGTGTTTGTGTGTGTGCACATGCACTTTTTATGTGAGCAGAAACCCACCAGACACCCAAGTGGCTGTCCTCCTTTTTCTCCCCTTCTGTCTCTTCTTCTGCCTCCCACTCCCCCACTCCTGATTCCCTCTTGCTGAAGATATTAGACGGTAAAATTCTGGAGGCTGGCAAGATTTGGGGAGGAACTACTTCGCCTACAAACGGCACAAAAATAAGCTTCTGAGGGTGTAGACTTTTCTACTCATCTTCTCAACAGCACTTTTGTCACAGCCCATCAATCCTCTTTCACATGGCCCTTCAGCCAGTATTAGCATTAATGATCATAGATTACGTTTCAAAAAGAGACATTAGATAAGTAAGAAGGATACTTGAAGGTTGTGAGTGTGAATCTCAGGGAAGGTTTAGACTTGTTTGATCTTTTCGCACATATCCCGAAAAGACAGCATGCTTGATTGCTGATGGATGATTTAACATCTTTTGGTGGGTTTGTCACTCTTGCAAAAAGGCACGTAAACATGTTTGATGTACTCACGTCCTTTCAACATCTTCCTTTCCCTAGATAGAGGAGTTGGAGCAGAAGTATGGAGGTCATCTCATTGCAAGGAGGGCAGCACGTCGCATCCAGACAGCCTTCCGTCAGTACCAGCTCAGCAAAAACTTCCAGAAGATCCGCAACTCGCTGTCGGAAAGTAAGCTCCCACGTCGGATCTCGCTGCGCCATCCCAGCCCCTCAGGGCGAAATCGGAATGCAACCCAGAGACACAGCTATACTCTGCATCCGGGAGGAGGACAAATACCTTTACGCTCTAAAACTCCCCCTCCACCTCCGTGTCGCTCCACTTCCTTACCCCCGTCTCCTGCGTCAGCCCCAGCAAATGCCCCTACTTCAACCCCAGCCCAGCCCCCACCCCAGACTCCTGGACCTTCACTCACACAGCTGGAAGACTGCTTCTCCGAACAAGTGAGTAATATTTAAATCTGATTGCTGAATATGTACATGAGTGCAATGCAGTAATTTATACCCTTTATGTAATTTTTTTCCTCACATTTTCAACCATCACTGCATTAAGAAAAAAAGTTTACCACTGTGTTACATCATCAAGTGTATTTGGAAATTGGAGACATTGATTTTCCCTGTTCTTGCTTGCTATTCAAGTTTTAGCTCCTTCTTCTTTGTGTTTTGGTTTTACACGCTAATGTGCCATATTTTTTCTAAAGTGACGTTCTGGACCGATTTCAGGGCAATTCATGGCCAGGCCTATGGGCAGCCATAACTTGTAACACATGTAAGAATGTGGTCCAGCATAGTTTCACGTTAAAAAGGCTTTCCCTGGAGTAGATGTCATGTGGGGGGCATCCTGTATTGTTTCAAAACCTATAAGTATTGTCCAGCATTAATGACGCCTACTCAATGCAATAATAAACCCTGAGCTCTGACAAAGCAGCAGTCTTTCAGGGTTTTGTTTGCACATTATTGCATGGTGAAATTTAAATCTGCGTTTGTAAATGCAGTGGCAAATTGTGTTCCAAAACAATGCCTCCTACAACATAATCATGTCAGTTTTAAATGCAGAGCTGCTAAAGTGGTTGAGGATCCCAGCCACAGTTGTTCATTTTGCTTTTCAGAAATGCTCCTTACAGAGGTTTCACTGGTTTTCCTGAATGTTTTTAAGATTTAATATGACACTGTAAATGATAATATCCCCAAGTACTTAAAAACTATTATGTTGAGAAATGTTGCACATTGCTCTAATCCTTATCAAATATTTTTGAATGCCACTGTGGTGTCATACCATTAATGTTAAAGTGAATTTACTGCTTAATGCATGATGTCCACTAAATTACCTAAAAGGGTGTTTATAGTATATGTATAGTTGACATCAGTGAGTCATCTAATACACTGCCACTTAGTAAAAAATAAATAAATGTGTTATAAAATTTAATACATACAGAGTATTTACCAAGTTTGGCTATATATATAAATAAAGATTCTGCCATATTTATATAGAATATAGTATATTATACAAATATGACAACATGTAATTTCTAAAAATATTTTTATAGATTAGATTAATGGATAAACAAACCTTTCTTCATTAATTGCATTCTATAACAGACTTTCATCAGTGTATCATTTTCTGCCTCCACCCACCCTTGTTTGGACATTATACAGTTTTTTGCTTGTTTGAACTCAGTGAGCAATATTATCCAAAAGTCTGGAACAAGTAACTTAATGATTGCCCTTTGGCAACTTTAGCATGTACTGATAAAATTAAAGATGGTCAAAACTGAATAGAAATAGACTTTCTTGACAGATGCCTTGGCTTGAGTCATGAATACAATTTGGCCAGTCTCATTGCAGGGACAGGTTTTTTTAAGTACCAAGTGAACTGGTTCTGCTAACCACTTAACACATGCTGGCAAAATCTATTCCAATTAAAGCTCAGAAAACTGTAACGCCACTAAAAATAAGCTCAATTCCACAATTTCAGCCATGGTGAGGTATTCTGCATACAGGGTCAGCTCTTGTCATGTCAACGTTGGACTATTTCTATACATGCCCACATGGAATATGAGATGCCCTACAATCTAACATTTGGCAGTTTTACAGAAATCCGATTTGGACACTTCTTACCTGAGGTTGTGGCAGCAATGGTTGTAGTCATACCCACTGGGGAAATACGGAGAGCAGAAATCTGATAATTGGATTCAATCTCCTCTAAACAACTCGCTGTGTCAATAACTAAGCCAATTACAAAGAAATATGCATCAAATCATTGATGGTAAAACAGATTTTCTTCTTCTGAGATAAGCCTGGACAAACAAATCTATTGCCTTGACTGAGAAATGCAGATTCCTTTATCAGAAAATATGCTTATGTGTTATAATAAGCAAAAAGGAGCAGAGGAGGGGTATTGCCACTTGAAAAAGTGTTTTGTATGCCCCCCTTTATTTTCCTTTCTCTTCTGCAATATACTTACAGAGAACTAATCATGTTGATCTTCATCTGTATGTTATTACTTTGTTTAAAAACAATAAAGAAATAGTAAAAAAAGAGAAAAGGCTCAAGAGGTGGATTTTTGCCTGTGTACTGATAAGACAAAGCAAATAACCACCTATGTCATTGGATAGTAATACGTATCACAGATCAACCAATCTGTTGTTACTTACATGTTGTCTCTATGACAGAAACGGTGTCGCTCTCAGATTCGTCTTTGAATATGGCTGTCAGCATGACTTCGTACTCAGTAGTGGGACTGAGACCAGTAAGGATGTATCGGTTTTCAACTCCACTCAAAACCACCTACAGTATAGAGGAGAAACAGACATATAAGTCCCCTATTACATTTTCTTTTCATCAGCGTATTCTCTCCAAATGTCTTTTTAAGAAAGAAGTCGCTTGATACTCTCAGAAATGTCAACTCTTCTGTTTATGACCTGATTTTAACACTTCATCCAAGTTGAAATGGAAAATTCTTTAGCTATATGGGATTTTGACTGCAGTTCATTTGTCTTTACTATAAAACCCTGTCATCCAACACATTAATGCCAATGAAGCTATGAAAATAGAAGAAGTATTGGTCTATGTATTGAATTCATAAAGAAGTATAAAAGCAAGTTAAACCTAAGTAAATCAATATTTCATTGGATGATGCTGTTCTTCACAAAGTATTGTCAGGTCAACTTCCCTATTAACCAGCAGCCTGATATGTTTTTTATATTATAAAGCAACTTCATACTTAATAAGACCAAGATCGTTGAAGAGTTTAGTTGAGAGAAATGCAGCAATTGTAGCACTTACAGCCATTACAACATATAGTAAGTAATAAAAAACATGTGTTTTCCACTAAACATGCGTCTCCAGTTGGATCAATTTCTCCTCCATGAGCCCAGAACATCTACTTTAATATGAATTACCAGAGGCACATTGGACATCAAGGTAAATGGAAAGAGGTAATAAAAGTGTGCCTTCATACCATCGAGAGTAATTCTGATATTAAAACTTACTGTGGATGACTCAGGAACCAGATTTCGAAGCTTTACAAAGGCTTTTATGGCTCAGTTCGATGCAAATTTTACTACTGAGGCCATTTGTTAGTCCTGGAGCAAGTGTGTCTTTATTGAGTCATTGTCCCCCTTGATTTTACTATCTGTTACATTTTTATACACAGATACTTTAACAAACAGCAAAAAGGAACATAACCTAAATTCTCCATTACGCCTAAAAGGATCTCTAGGTTTTTTTCCCCACGTGTTCAGTCTCCTCTCCGTTGTAAAATAATTTGTCTATGTGCACATGGAGGATAAGTGGATGACAAACAGTACAACTACTCCTCTCTTTTCAGGCTGTCAGTACCACAAGTCGACCTCTCACATTCCTGAGAACATTATTCTCACTTATGTCTCGCAGCTTAACACACAAACGCACACGCAGCCTCGCACAACATGCACACCCTATCACACTCTTAGGGTTCTATCGCTGCCTCCCAGCTGTTTCTAAAGCCTGAATCATGGTAATAAAACACCTAAGCCATTAATTTCTAGATGTATTTATACTCAGCCATGCCAGGGGTTTTACCGGCGCCCAGCAGCTTCAGAATTCTTTTTATCTAGGTTTATAGAGTGCAGCCGTTTCTTCCCCAAAAAATAAAGATGATATTTGGAATCCTGATCAAACAAAAAGCTCTGAATCTATGCAGCTAATTTAGCTTGTAATGCTAAATTACACATTTTGTTAACAAGGTGGATGTTAGATGCCCTGCCAAGTTGTTTAAATTTTCATTTCATCATTATGATGCCGGTCTAATCTGTAGGTATCTGCAATGAAAACATAACCACGTTTTTCTGCATCATGCGTATTCTTTGTTTGATGTTATAGATGAACTGACCTCCTTTGTGTCGCCACCTGTGAATGGTGCCCAGGAGAGCCTGTAGAGTTCAATGTCATTGGCTGAATGGTCCCAGATGACGTTGAAGCTATGTGTGCTGACATCAGTAGAACGGAAATTCAGAGGACCAGGCACTGGAGCTGAAAGATACAGAAACAGTTTTCCTTGTCTGTCTTTTTATTTTCTTAACCATGAATATTACATTATTTCGGGGCATTTTTTGAAAAAAACCTTTGAGCATTTATTTTATTCTATCTTTTGCTTATTGTAATCTTGCAGTTCTTCACAGCTGCCCCATGGGCTCAAAAAATGTTCAAGTGCAAAAATAATTGTTTCAAATCAAGAAGTTCCTTTTCATAAACCTGGTCCATGCAACTAAGTTTACCAGGAGATAAGTAATAACCCGCATGGTCCGGGAGTATTTTAAAAGCTGTTCGTCACACATACATTTATTTCAGCTGACTCGGCACTTGAGCTTAACTGCTTGTGGCTTAAAGGAATATTCCTTGAAATCAATACCTGTTAGTGTGATGGAATAGTCAGGGACAGCAAAATGACCTTTTTATGTGACTGGGCTATTATGTAGAGGTGTAAATGAGAAGGGAAGACTGCCAAAATAGCAGAAGGACCAGAGAGGGTCTAAAATTCAACTCTTTGGAGCTAAGAGAGAAATTGTTTGCTTTATATTAATATTGATGCAGCCATTTTCTGTAAATTGAGGCTAAATTACCCTTACCCAAGATGGGAAATGAAATCCAATATTGATATAAATTGACTAAAATAATGCAAGAATAGCAACATAAGTCTCATTGATAATCATCCCAGTATTTGTGAATAAGTCACAAAACTTAAAGGAGCTATTAAGTCCGGCTATTGTAGTTAGCGATAGCAGCTAGTTTTTAGCTTTGCCGTGACACTCTTTCTCGGCCAGACGTAATATCAGGTATAGCTCCTTTAACAAACTAGCTCTTCTGTCTTTTCTGTAATTCTCAGTCAAGAGTATGCAAAACAAAAAGTACTTCTTCAGTAGCCAGGGCATAGAGAATGTAAACGTATGTCACAATGTACTAGCATGGGAACAACATCTTGTAAGACATGTCAACTATTGCCAGCTGGCTAGATTTTTTTCTTTCTCTCATTATGAAACAATATAATTGAGAGAAGAAAGGAAAAGACAGACAGCAAAGAAGAGAAGATTAACCTTTTTGGGAATAACTGAATACACTTAAAGTTAAACAGTTGTAATAAATAGAAAAACAACAAATAATTGAATTTGTTAGCAAATGATATAGATGCATAATTAAATAGATAACTATGGAGGAACAGTTTGATTCAGTGTTATGCTAGAATTGTAAAGCTAACAGCATAAATGAACAATTGGATGTTAGCTACTGCTGTGGAGGACAAAGCTGAATCTCTTTACAAAATGTGTAATACTGTAGAATCAATACTGTGGTTTAATAGCTAGAATAAATTATGAATAAACAATTAATTCTCATGTGGGTAAAAAACTGGAATTACTGGCCCAAATAAAGGTTCGCTAAACTTCTGGATCAGTAATGGAAACAACTAAAGTATTGACAGTGAATCTATATATGCTTCTTATAACACAGTGGCAGTGTCTTACTGGTTGTGAAGCCATCAGTAAGTGGCTCTGATAGGCCCTCGTTGTACATGGCAAAGATGGCCACAGAGTACTCTGTCAGAGACACCAGCTCACTGAGGTCATAGGAAGTCACCGGGCCCAGCTCCATCTGTAAAACACAAACATGCACATCACAAAAAAATGGACAAAATATCCACCAAAACTGTAAATAATAGAAAAATGTAACAAAAAACAACCAACACACAATAAAAAATGACACATTTTCATGTTCTTTTTCATACAAAGTTACTTCCACTGTAACATGTACACATGAAGACGTTTACTGCAGCATCTGTGTATTTACACACATCTCACAGACACAGAGACAAATTAATAAAATCATAATGAAATAAAAAAAAATTCCCACACCTCATTGGTGACTAGTCCATCTGTCTTGACCCAAACGATGCGATAACCTTTGATGCTGCTGGATGCTGGGTCCCAGCTGATGCGGGCAGAGTTGTGAGTGATGTCAGAAAACTGGAGGTTTGTGGGAGGATTCAGTGGTACTAGAGGAAAAGAAAGCGGAAGTTTGAAGTACATTTGCACGTCCTTTTCAGCTGTGCTAATATATTTGATAAGGAAGTCTTAATTAAGAAAGGGACTTTAAATGTAAGTAGAAACTGTATAGGTGAGAAGGTGCATTACTCACATGTGGTTCCCTGATTTGTAACAGGGTCACTAGCCTCTTCTCCATACATGGCATAAACAGTGACGGCATATTCTGTGTCAGGAACCAACATATCTAGCTCCAGTTCTGTCACTGCATCAGACACCTTAACCTGTGATCAAAAATGCAGAAATGAGCTCATTGCAGGATTTAATCACAACATCTTTGGCTTGTCTTTGCAAGGATACTGTTGAAACACAGTATTTGCATCAGACGACTGTCTTCTAAATATCTTTTTCTGTGTTTCATTACCTCCTTCTCACTTAAGTTGCCGCCTTCAGTAAGAGGTGCATAAAGCAGCGTGTATCCTGAGACTCCATCCACGCTGTCCCATCTAGCTTTCATGGTGCTTTGAGTCACATCAAACAGCTGGAGGCCGGTGACTGAGGGGAGAGCCACTGCATTCACCCAGCAGCACACAAACACGGTGGTTTCCATGGGAAGAAAATCAGAAAGCAGTATTTGATTTTGAATTCACTATCAGAACAACAAAAGTCCCTTAAAAGGGAAAAAAAAAGAAAAAAAATAGAAAAAAAGGAAAAAAATAATTTAAAAAAAGAAAAAAAAGAAAAAGTAAAAAAAAGAAAATAAAGGAAAAAAGAAAGACAAAGTCCAATTTTTTCTCACTTTGCTGCCAATATCATCAATGTGTGTGATGTTGACTGAGGTCTTGTGTTTGGTTTCGCAAAAACTTTTCAGTATGTTTACATGTAAACTTACAGGTTATTTCTGATCCTCTTAGAGCTTCACTGGCTTCATCTGCATACACGGCAAACACGGCGAGCTGGTACTCGGTGAGAGAGCTAAGATGCTGTAACACCACTGAAGTCTCACCGCCAGCCACTACAACCTGGGGTCCAGGAGGGTGGGTCAGAAGAGAAAAGATGGATGCAAGGGACAGAAATGTGGAAAATAGCATGGATGAAAGTACAGGGAATGGGTAAGAATAAACAGTTTGGTATGGAAAAGAAAAGAGAAGATAGATGGTAAATGAGAGAGGAAACAAGTGATTTTACCAAGCGCGACAAAGCACAAACATCTAAAAACTGAATATCTTTATTAATCTGAGCTAAAAGGATGACTGTAGTGATAACGATTCGGTCTGGGTTGGGGCAGCTGGAAAAGCCTGCTCACATGCACTCTCTGAACATCTGGTCCCTGTAAACTCTGCTACACTAAAGATTTAATGGTCAAATGTTCTGGAAAAAGCAGGCAGGTGCCTGAATCAGCCACAGTATCATTTTTAGTGAGCTCTCATAACCTGCACTGATTATCTGGGGAGCTGTGAATGGAGGGATGAGAGGTAGAAGTACGGATGAGCAATTTCACCAGCACCTCCAAGAAAAATTGATCTTGAACGATAAACTTGCTCAATCCCAAATAAGTCAAACCTATAATGGAAAAGCTCAAAGTGCTCACCTGATTCTGATCCGACTAGCTGATAATGAGTCAACACATGCATACACTGCTAAGGAACAAAACTATGTGTTTGCAATGTTCCATATTTTTATGTATCAATACATTTCCTTACTCAGTTTTTCCTTTTTCAACTTGCTAAACACATTGGGTCAGTAGATGCAGTGATGTTCCCAGAGAGGACACCGCGCTTACCTCCTGTGGTCGTCCTCCTTGGACAGGGTAATAAACCACTCTGTATTTCTTTACATTTCCGGGCGCATGACTCCACGAGACCCGAAAACTCTGGGGTGTGACGTCTGATGTCACCAGGTCAGACGGCATTCCTTTTGTCTCAGGTGTGAATTCTGGAAAGGAAAGCAGAAAGGAGAAGGGATAGTCACAGGCTGCATCAAGTTCCATTTAATTATTCCCACTGAGGAACTTCTAGGAGGAAATCTCATATCCACTGAGCATCAGGGTAAAGAGGATGGTATTGAAATAGAAAAAACACATTAAACTGGATTTATGGTGTCCCTCTGAAGCCATCCATCTTCTTGATTTTTCCATCTGGCGACTTTATGTGGACGGAGATGGAAACACATTAAAGGACAAACGCAAAAATATAGAATAAACATTTTTCTTTAAATTCACAACATTTTCTGTTTGCAATGAGGGTATTTGTTAAAGGAGAACTTCGCTTTTTTTAAACCTGGGGTCTGTTGTCATCTTTCCTCTCATACATGTGAGTGAGGAGG
>JBBDHI010000006.1:17143976-17155488 GCA_037177115.1 Craterocephalus stercusmuscarum | reverse complement strand
AGGTTAAAAATGATGGATGACTCTCCTTCCTTTTCTCATTGATCCACACGGTTAGTATGACTGGATCAATATAGATGTTATAGGTACAGCAGCTACAAGCAATTATTGGACAAAACTATTTTATTTTTTATTTTTAGAAAAACATGGTTCAATGTATGATACACTGAAGACTGAAGGACATCATAAAAAAAAGCACAGAAGCTAATTTTCTCCGTTTGTAGAGAGTTTAAATAGCTCTTATGATGGCTGCTTCTTAAAGTAGATACCTCTGACTCATTTCAGTCAGTTAGGAAGCAAAAGACCATTGGACCAGACCTGAAGAGTCTTCAAGTGGTGCTTGTGCTTAATCTTTCTAATTGGCCTCATTTGCTGCACCTGTGAAGGTGCAGAAGCACCACTCTTGCTCCGGGTTGCACAGCTTTTATCTGCGATCACGTATTTCAATAACAAACATGATGCATTGCATTATAAAAGAAATAAAACTTGTAGAAACCACTTTGTGGTAACAAAAATTATTGTGCTATCCACCAAAGAGCCAGTTTAATATTGGATTCATGGATATAATGTGCTCACTGATTCCCATGTGTTTGTGTTGCACATCTGCTCCATCAGCAACTCTAAAGTGTTCATACAGCATTTCATGGTGAAATTATATTGTGCAAATAACATATAAAAATGATACTGCTTAAAAGGACGACACAGTGTGTAGAGTAAAAAAAAGAAACTGGAACTTTACAGCATATTTCATAATAAAAATGTGGTGAATATAGTTAAACTAAAGCTTTTATGACAATTGATCACACACAGACAAAACAAATACTAAGATGCCCAGAGTCGGTCTGCTGAAATAATAAGCTCCTTTGCACCAAGTAATGAAATCTTGTCTTTGAGAGCACCTTAGGCCAGAAAGCTGTGGTGAAAGTGTCACAGAAAGTGGTGTTTAAATCTTAAAAAATAAACACATTCACACATCAGCAGCAGCTACAATGTCTCTGTTTTGACCTCAAGCACTGCTCATGCCATCATCTCACCACCTTCATTGTTCTCTCACACACACACACAGAAGCACGAAGTGAAAACCTCAATGCTGTAATCAATTATTATATTTTCACCAAAGATTCCTCACTGAACTCTGGTTTTAGGAAAAGAAACTGGCAAACACAAGACAGCTGCTGCACAAGTATAGGCCTACTCTCAACCAAGAATGAATGCCTTCTTTTCATCTTTCATATTGCGCAGAAAAGTGGTTTAAATAATAAGGAATTCAATATGTGGATATTGAAGCTGCCAACTAAAAGAATATCTTGGTTTTGCAAATAAACAGACAGGGAAGACAGACATCTTGAATGAGAGAAAGAGCTCAAATTATCAGTCAACCGCAAAGACGCAAGCAAACACTGCGGGTCATTCACTTAATATCAAGAGTTCTTCTTAGACATTAAAAAGTTTCCACAAATCACAGCTGAGAATGGTTAGAGACTGACGGACTTCAGAAAGTGAATTTCAACATATGTAGTTGGATCTAACTGGACACCACAAGGAGTTTTGGCTTTCTGATCCATCAACCTGATGTTGTTTTTCCTCCCTCCAAACATTGCTATGGTGACTGACTGGTGGATTCTTTATGCCGTCCCATCAGCATTATTCATGAAACTCAAACGTTCATGTAAGGGAGAGATTTAAGTGAGGTCTCTCCTCTTGGACACAGTGTTTGTGTGGGTTTGTCCTACCTCCAGAGATCTCATTGGCATCCTCAGGAGGTGCAACCGCATCAGTCAGTCTCTGCGGCTCGGCCTTGTCTCTTCCATCATGTCTTTCACCTGCATGAGCTGGAAGTGAGGAATTACAAGCTAGAATAAAATGGATGTTTTATCGCACAAGATTTAGGAAAACAATTTAAGTTGAGCAAGATATGACACAGAACAGAAAGCAGAAAACACAAGAAAAAACTGAGTGAGACAAGAGGAAAGGACAAATACAAGGAAAAAAGACAAGAGGATATTCAAGGGAATTTAAAGCAATGTAGAATGAAAACACCGTTCATCACTAAAGAGGAGCAAAGTAGAGGAGAACAGAGAGAGCAGCAGCATTACAGGAGGGAAAATGTATGAAACAAACCTTTGAATCTGCCCTGAAGTGGTCTACTCTGCTCATTGTCCCTCACAGCTATAACACTAAAGGTGTAGTCTTTAGAGGAATCGTAGTCTTCTATCAAAACCTTAGTGTCGGATTTAGACACTATGATTTCCTTCTGGTGATCACCTGAGACACAGAAGAGTAAAAGAAGAGGGAAAAGGTCAGAATCAAAACTCAATGTTGCAGATCCTCTTTGGTATAATTAGCTGCCTTGAAGCAAAACTCTCATAATCGAGCCAAATTGGAGTTAATTCATCAGAGGGGCTGATTAATATTGCTCTGTGGGGTTAAAGCAGGCGAACATTATGGTCAAGCCAGAAATCTTTGGTGCCATAATCCATGTATTTGTACCAGTTTTTATGAGCACATGGTTTGTGATTACACAAGACGTCAAATGCTGGACATAAAAAAGGGAAAATAAATCCAATGTCAGGTTTCCCTCAACAAATAATAATTGTAAGTCTTGGCTGTCTGTGTCCTAAAATGCCAAACCTTGAGGTAAAACAACAGTGTGGTTGTGTCTATGTCCTCTCCAATCCTGTTAATAGCCATTTAAAAATTGATCTGTTGATCAGTAATGCCTGTGTGAGAGAGTGTGAGCCCTTTTCCTGCTCTTCCCGTGCCTCATGGTTGATTGAACTAATGAGAGCCGGAGAAAAGAGATGAGTACTTCTGAAAGTGACTACAGAGAGGATGAGGTTAATGCACTTATCAGCTCCAAACTGGAAGGGCAGTGTGTCCAGGTGAACCAAATAAGCACTGAAGAAAATAACATCAGGACCCGAGTTCATCGCTGAGCATCTACTGGATCACCGTATGACATGCACTGTGAGGTCATGTCTTTGTTATCGCAGGGCTTTCCTTAAACTTCATTCACAGTGCATCCCTCATCTTCACAGATCTCTCTCGTGACTGAAAAGGATTTATTCAGTGTCAACAGCAAGAGATAGAGAAGCTGGGAATTTCGTTTAAATGAATCTGCTTCTTAACTACAATTAGTGCATGAATCCGCCTTGAGAAAGGCAGGAGCAACTAACAAGGCTGTATGCTAAAAAATAGTGACACCTAAGAGGCTATAGCTCAACTAATTATGGGTAGATTTTCTCCCCAAACTTTCATACATCCATCCATTTTCCACATCAGTTAGTCCAATACAGAGTCAAAGGGAAGCTGAGGCGTATACCAGCAGTTACTGTAGGTAAGAGGAAGTGTAAAAGCTGGACAGGACAGCAGTCTAATGCATGGCCAAGACAATCCATTGTCATTCATCACTGAGAATAAATGCAGTATACTGTACTCCACCCTAGAAAGTTAACTTAGACAAATGACACATTTGTTTGGATTTGATTTTCCTAAAAGGGGATTTCAAGCTGTAAAAAACAGAAATAAAAGTTTTATGGATAAGGACTGACTGCACCAGTGTCGTTAACTGGATCATTTCTATGAAAGGGCAGAGCACAAAACAGGATTTTATTTCTTTTGTTTTCGCTTTTATGGTAACTTGGAGAAAATAAGTGTCTCCTGGATGAGACAATTGTTTTTAACAGGATCCTTGTACTTTGACCAGGACCTCTGATAAAGCAGCAGTGAAGTAAAACTAAAGAGTCTCTCAGTGACTCAATGTTGTCATGTTGCTTTAACTTTATCCGCTAAAAAAGAATCTTGTTTACATAAAGTTACATCAAAATAAAAAATGAAAATTACCGTTAGCTTCTTCGTCAACTCCACACATTATCCTGTACTGCTGCGGTAAATACTGCAGCATCTATTTAAAACTTCATTGGTCTCAGTCAGTTTCCACCACTCTTTGCACCTACAGGGCTTGGAAAGCTAATATGCAATCTTATTGATGTTCCAAATATGTAGCTGCAGACAGAAATTTCAGGAGTAAGCAATAAAACACAACATGTTGCAGCTCACTTCAACTTAAACGCTATTGAGATGTATGTGCGCACACATGAAATGCAATTTTTTTTTGTGTGATCAAAAGTAGACAGACACGAAATGCAATTTTAAAAACGTAGAACTAATGCCAGCCGATAAAAAAAGGCATCTTATAAGAGCTTATTTTAGATTGATTCATGCAGAGAACAGAGAATTGAGCCGCCAGACGGAGAAACACAGACTAATACAACATTAAAAGAGTTGCATTTTCCACAAGGATGCAAGCTGATTATGAGGGGAGATGAGTGCAATGTTCTAAGATTAGAAATAAAATCTTTGTTGTGTAAAAGCAAATCATCTACTGCTGTTTAAACATGGCTGCATTATTTTCTCTATGGATATGTTGATTCACAATGCTACCGATTACTCTGACAGTCCTCTTTGTGGTCTAATTAAGTGTTTTCCTCCCAATAAAAGAACATCGGGCTTCACCGTGCCTCCTGTTCACCTCATCTGACTCACAAACAGAAACAGGCAGATCAGACCAAATCAGGACATCATGACACAAAACAGGCTCCTATGACCTCAGTCCTATTCAAGATAGCTTCATTAACCACGTCCAATATGAATAAAACTATGATGGTTATCTAAGTCTAATTTAAAATGCATCCACAACCTCCAGCTGTTATCCTCACTGAGAAGGAAGAAGGCCTAATTTTTACTATCAGTTCTCTTCACATTTGACAGAGACAGCAATAGACCATGAAATTGAAGGTTTCTTACCATGGTTTAGTTGCAAGGGGCAAGGTTTATGTCACAGGTTCAAGCCTACATTCATTTTGTCTGTTAGTTGTGAAAGAACTGCTGGTGGCATTGTCTTCATCATTTGTAACAGGTGGCTATCCAGGAAAGAGCTGATGCATGGCTGTAAATTCAGGCACACTGCAATTATGTGACAAAGATATCAGCAGTGATTACAGTGATCATCTGAGTGCATATTGATCGACTTAGGAAATTATGCAGAATAAAAGCAGGAAGCTGAGCATCCATTATGGTATTTGCATGCCATAATAATGCAGATTAGTGGACGACTACTGAGGTCAGTGTTGTTATTCAGCTGTCCCGGGCTGAACTCTGTCACGACTTAGTAAACGTCCTCCTACTGTCCTAACTTTGTCTCATTTTTTAAAATCTGCTGACAGACACATAGGCAGCAGAAACACTCCCTTGTTTCAAACTTGGCAAAGGTGAATAACAAACTTTGGGGCTTCCACATATCTAAGGAGTGTAATCCTTTCAAAGGAGCTTTGATAAGAAGAAAATTACATAATCCTTCTTGGCAGAGACAGAAAGTCCAATTCATAATAGGATCCTTCTCTCAAAAAATTTCAAAGTTAGATTACATGACTTGTGTGTATGTGTGGGGATACGTTTTCTGGGCTCGTGCCTATAAGACCCTACCTGGTATGCTGTTGTAGAGAATTAGGTAGCTGTCAATGTCTCCTTTGGGCTCCCTCCATGAAACGAGGAGTTTGCTTGAACTCAACACTTTGAAACGCAGTCTTCGTGGAGCTGGAAGAGAAGAACAATGTTACAGTTCAATGAGCTTCCATAAAGCAAGAAATGACAGGACATGAACAATAATCACAGGAAACAGTGTTAACTAAAAAGTTTCAGTCATCAGTCAGCATGCGCTAATGAGACGAAGCTGATAGAGATATGAAATCCAAACCTCACAATTTGCCAGGAAAAGTAAAACACCGAAGTGACTCCAAAAGGAAATGAATGAATAGTCGAGAGACATGAGAGACATGAGCACATTTCAGCTCCTGAATTCCCACAAATATGACAGGATGGTGAAGAGCTCGGTTTCAGGTTGTTCCTGCTTAAAACAGCATGAAATGTTTCAAAAGACAGTGATTTATGGGAAACTCAACTTCTTTTTACATTAAATAAAAATAGGACATTTACAATGCACATAATGAAATGTATAAAAGTAGTGGACCGAGCCACCATTTAATCTCCCATCTGTTTCCAGGATACCTGTTTTAAGTTCTGCACTTGCTCAGTCACAATTTCATCTTGAGTTTTTGGAGCCAGAAGCAACCATATTTAAATAAAGGGAGGAGCATTTCTACTCCATTCCTTGACCTCAGAAACAGTAAAACCTCTTCATACTCAGTTTGAAAAGTAAGAAGAAAAACATGGCTGCATCCGGGTTCCTTTGCTGTCACTTTGAAACAACAAATACAGGTCTACAGACACGTAAGCAAGTGATGTAAGCTTCCTCTGGGGTACAGTAAATGGCTGTTGCTTCAGCAAGTTAAGTCATAATGTAGATGAGCCAATCTCTGAGATATGCTGTTTGAAATTTTCCATAAAAAAGACGCATTTTCTGACACCGTAATGGTTTGTCAATCCAACTTCTGCATTTCATTTTGCACCCTCAAAAGACATTATTTGGGTATTGCTGGTGTAATAAAAACAGTATCTTGAGCTTTTATTTATTTATTAGATTTTTTTTTTTAGTTCAACTCATCAGTTGGGAAGTTGCTGCTGTTATTAGTCCAAAATTATATAAATAGCCTATATACAACACCAAATAATAGAGAATGTATTTGCAATTATATGGAATTATATGCCAGAAATTGTAGAATAACAAAGATTAGATCTTTTAATTTGACTTAAAGCAAGTATCTTACTCTGCAGTGTCAACAAATTTGCAGACTGATCATTGTGTTGTACAATGCAGCAGGAAAACAGAGATATACAGGTCTAGGGTACTTTTTCTTATATAGATGGATGAATTTCATTGGCCAAACATGCTTATGTGATACCTGCAGCTCACAGTGTTTCCATCTCGTAGGAATTTAACATCCTGTGTACAAAGAGCTAAAAACGAAGCCACACGCAAGTCTACCTTTCAGAAAACATCAGCAGCACTCTGGATGATAATAACCTCGTCCATGATGCAGTTAAAGTTGTCACAGCAAATATTGATCTACATCAGTGGTCCCCGACCTGGGGTCCCCCCACCCACCATTCAGAGCCATTTTGATTAATCTCCACACATTGTCCCTATTTTAAGAAAAAAAGTATGGCCATATGTTGTTACTTTTACTTTAACTTTATTGAAGGACAGAACTCAGCCAGAATACATTTGTTATGGTGAGACTCTCACTTTTGAAAGCATAAGACCAAGCATGGTTTCAGCACAGGGAAGGTCCCTGGCTTTGTAGTATTTGCATGAAGGGGATCCTTGAGGAAAACAGGTTGGGAACCACGGCGTTTTATGTTCACACAGTGCAGAGTATTGTCCCTAAACTGCTTTGGAATAACTTTCAGAAGGACCGCCAGCACACCGGGGTAGAGAAAAGATGAATTAATGACTTTATAAGAGCTCGTTGGAAGAATGTATTGATTTCTTTAAGAGTCTATTGGAGCCAGCACGGAGCAACCATCAGTGGTATACCACAATGAAACAGTAATTGATTTCATTTTTCAGGTCAATCAGGCACATTGGGTCCATCTTTCATAACAAACTAATAGAGACATTAAAAAAAGCAATCTGTGGGTCTGTGTGTTTATTTCTAATCTACAGTACGAATAAGAGAGAAATGACAGGAGTAACAGCCTCAGCAGCTCGTTAAACTTAGCACCCTCTGTGAATGGAAACAGACCTGTACTGGGCTGCGGAAAATGGCAGCAGCCATCCACTCTGAGTCTGTGCAGACCGCTGTCAGAAACACAGACAGCACGTTTTGTAGATTCCGTGTCAGAGAGGCAGAAGGCTGGTTCTATGCTACTGACAGGCAGATGACCAAAGAGCAGAATGTAAAAAGCAACAATAAGGAAGTCCGTAATTTAGTTTTGTGAAATAATTAGACAAAGTTGCAATAAACAGAATTAAACTGAAATGAATTTAACTTAACTGATCCCTTGGCCAGGTGCCGTGAGATTTATAGCTTAACAGAGAATAAAGTGTTTAAGCAGTTTTGCTCCAATCAGCTCGGGGATACAGCCATGATGCTTTTAAGAACAGAATTATGAAAATGTTACTGCTACGACTGATTCAAAAGCAAGGGTCCCGGCACAACGTTCCTTCACAAAAAGCATATCCACCAGAGTCACAACTTTATAGAAAATGTTACATTTTGAAGAATAATTTTACAAGTTAGCCTAAAAAAATGAGTTTATGATATCATCACTTTACTTTCTTACTCTTCTTTTGATTGTTTGCTCAATATATCTATTTCTCTATGTTGTCTTTGGTTATGGTCACAGCATTTACTACAGACTCAAATAATCACTTCTACAAACAGTGATGCTTATTCATCAGTTACTTTCAATCAGTGAGCACTGACCTGTAACGACAGCGCTGCTGATAAAATGTTGTCAAACCAGAGGTGTGCTGTTTGTGATTGGAATAAACTCTAATCTCTCTTTGTGGGAGGCCCATTAAGGCCACAAACAAAGTCATGAACAGTAAAAAATTGCACTTTTATGATCAGAAAAGCTCAAAGTGTAAGACTGAGGCGTACTGTTCATGTCCAGTCAGGCTGATTCTAAGAACTGTAACTGTGTAGCTTGATGTTTACAAACTTATACATTTTACATATTTGATCATTTTTCCAGTCATGGTTTTACCTCAAAAGCTACTCTCAAGTACCAACTATGAAAAAAACAGGATAAAAAGAAAAAAAATCCACTCCAAAGTTATCAAATAAAAACAACTTTCAGAACATTTTATGATCAGAGCCTCAGACACAGAGCTCATATTCAGAATCTTATATCATGCTCACTGCTTTTCTTAAGTAGTTACACCATCTAATATTCAAAATGCATAGCATGAAAAGGTATAATTATCCCACACAATAAGGATCTATGAATATTTTAAGTGCATGATAGAGCCGAGTAGCTTATTACTTTGCTATCATTTACCATGTCTGATATTATGTGAGGTGAGTTGGCAGACAGAGTACTAATAACTGGGTGAAAATTGCCTTGGGAACCTCTATCTTTGCTATGCATGTCAATGAGCACATGCATGCACCAAGTTATGGGAAACAATGTAAAAACAGAACGAGCCAGCTATAATCCTGCATGTCAAGGCCTACTATGTAAGGTAGCAGCAATAGCAGAGACAGCAACAATGATTAATGATTGTGGGCATAAAGCTGTGGATGCTGACAGAACATGAGGGTTCCCGATATAAATTACCTTTCACAAACCGACACGTCTGTTCTTGTTTACCGTCGTAGGGCCATAAATATCATGCACAAACTCCACATTTCACACTCCGTCTCTCTGATCCTAGGTGCCAAGCTGCTTTGTGAAACACTGTCACCATCACCTCTCTTTATATCACAATAAAATGCTTTGTGGAAACTGCGGCAGCCCTAGATGAATAGTTTAGACCTGCCTGAAACTTGTCTGAAAGAGTCTTACCACCAGTATCAATGACCTACTGGAATGGGTGAATCTTTTGCAGAAAAAAAAATCTGCTTTGGGAAATAATCAGAGCCACTGAGTCCTCAAAGAGAAACATGAAAAATCCAGGGTATTAAAATTATGCAAATCCTTTCAAAAACTGGATTTAACATGTTCTCGGCTCATGCGGCTGAACCCTAATTCAAATAGTCCAATTTCAAATCTGAGTTTGAGTTATCTCCTGTGGAGAGAGTGAAACAGAGAAGGCTTTTCGCTGGAGGCCCAGTATGAACAGGAATTATCGGAGAAAGAAAGCACAGCTTGATACACCAGTTTGAGAAGGGATGACTTCCTCCAAGATTAAGAGTAGTAAAAGCTAGCAGGGATTCCTCGTAAATGAGTTAATGCTCACAATCAAATTAATCTTCCTCTCTCCCCTCAGTCCTGTTCCAAGCACAACTACAACTTTACTCTTCCTGCTGTCTAGATTTGACGAACCGCCTGATCAATGTTTTTACGAACCCAGCTGCTCCCTTCTACGTCATTTACTACTTATTCAACAATTTCTCTATTCCACTCATCTTTTTTTCTTCAAGCTTGTTCTTCGCTGCTCTTTTCCAGCTTTTTTTTTTCATGTGTTTCCAAATTCCTCTTTTTAATCCCTTTTTCCTTCTGGCCCCTCTCCCCTCTCTCTTTCCTTAGCCCCACTCTTTTTTTTAATTCCATCATCTTCAGTTTTCCTCACATTGCTTTGAATATTCAAATAAATTTTAATATTTGTTTTCTCATTGCTTCTCTCCCCTTCTAACTTTGTCCATTTTTGATGTTTCCTTCTTTTCCTTTATCATATTTCCAATGTCTTCTTCTCCGTTCCTCTTCCTTCCATCATCTAAGTTCCATTTTTCTACCTTTCCCCCTCTTCTGTCGGCAGATAAGCCTTGTACTGGCTCAACAGTAAGTATTCAGGCTACAGTAGCTTTGGTAATGCACTGGATTTATGGATGACAACTGTTGGCTTGCGCTGTCACCACAAGATAGCTAAACTGTACAGCACATGAGTGAGATGGGGGAAGTGTGTCTAAGCGTGTGTGTGTGTTGCGCTGCAGCACACATTATTCAGCGTTCATCGTCTCATTTGTACATAAACTACTCTGCTCACCGATATAGCACTTAGTGCAAATCCACCACCTCTCCACTCGTTTTATCTCCTCTGCTGCTCTCATGGAACACCTCTCTCTTTTATCACATCTTCTCTTCTCATCTTTGGATTTAAACTCTTCTCTACCTCTCATCTTCCCTCTCTTCTGCTCTTTTATCATTTCATTTTATTATCCCCTCCTTTCCTACCCTCCATCCCTGCATTTAAGTGACTCGACGCCTTCTTGCACCCATTCATCACATACCTGCGGAAATTATGCCTTTTTCTTTCAGCGCTCACCTCTTTGTTGCATATGTGTGTGTCTGTATTTGCATGTGCACATAAAGTCTCTCTTAAGGAGTGGCTGAATACCGTGAGTGTGTTCTATGATCTGTCTCTATGTGACGTCTGTTGCATGATGCTATATTATCAGCGCCTGCCAAACCAAAGTGAAAAATACTCAGCTGGGATCATTCTGCAGAATGACTGATGTTAAACAGGAAGAAAATTCAGGAGTGTACTCAATAAAAAAAAAGTTTAGATGTCCAGGTCACTTAGGCAAAACATGTATGTGGAATATATCAAACCTTTAAGAGTGATTGGATATCGAATTATTAATCGGGCTGTTAGTATATACTTTCCTCCCGATTCCATTTTTTATGAGATTTTGGGTGCCGATTCGATTTAAATTGGAGTCTCATGATTTTTCAATGTTGCAGATTTTTGTGAAGAAAAAGAAAAAATGTTACATAAAATCTTATTGTTAATTTTTTTTCTTAATTTCATTTAGGAAATACAACACAGTATCCAGACCAACATTCAGCTACTATAATGCCCGACAAGACAAGATTAATAATAATAATAATAATAATAATAATAATAATAATAATAATAATAATAATAATAATAATAATAATAATAATA
>JBBDHI010000006.1:17109906-17127604 GCA_037177115.1 Craterocephalus stercusmuscarum | reverse complement strand
GTTTCATTAAAATCCCTGAACCGAAAAAACAAATTAGTTCAGGAAACTATCCCTCTTTCTTTTCTCTATTTCATGTCATACTTTAAAAATTTAACATGACCACGTGCAAGTTTGCCTATACTCTGCATTATGTTTTTTAATTAATTTTCATTTCCTCTTTACTTCCCCCACTCTGTGTCCCTTTCATGTTATTCATGGATCACTGTTTTCCCCTCCTAAATCATATTCATGGTAATTTACCAGATACTATCAAGCAAATGGGAAAGAGCATTGACATCGTTAGCAGCACATCTGTCGATGAACTACTGCAATTTTAACTCCATTACTATTGTGGAATTTTGTTTCCAAAAATAAATTAACAAATATGTAAGTGAATAGATATATTTATTTATATTTTTATAGCTGCTATAGATACTTTAAGAATCTTTCACTTGTTATTATGAGGTAGTCTAAGGTAGCCTGAGTGTAATTTATGCTGAGCTTGTCAAAAATTCAGATATGAAATCCATCAAGGCTCGCCCAACTACAATATGAGCCCTCCTGTTATTAAGATCAAGGCTGAATTTACTCATAGAGGGCATTTACAAACAAAAAGTTGTAGAAAGTGCTTTCCAGTTCAAATTTACAACTAGAAACAACAAGACAGGAAAAGACAGTATGATTATAAACAGCATGAATAAATCAGCAATAAAATAGAATAACAGGGAATACTAAATCCTACGGGACAAAGAGCTGATTCTTAATCAGAGGTAATGAAAATATAAGCGAAGGAAGACTTAATGGGATGGTCAGGTTTTTAACTGCAGAAAGCTTCCTTTGACACCTGGGAGTGTAACTCTGGTTATGAGATACATGCATAGGTCAGTATTTGGAAACTTGGGTATATTGAGCTTCATTTACAGTACAGCCCTCTGGTCTAGCAAGACCTGTGATTGGCAAACTTTTTACATCACAGAGCCCATTTCAAAAAAGTATTTGACAAAGTTGACAAGTCAGTAACTTAAATTATAAAATTTGCTGAAAAGTTCTCATGAGATTTCGCTGAGTAAAACAAAAATTTTCCTCCCCTGGTTATAAGAGATTTATCTGTCTTCTCAGCTAAGGGAAAACATGCTCTTAATTTAAGATACAAAGCAATTTGTGGTTAAAACCCAGTCACTCACATTTACCACACATATCTCCATAATCATGCCTCGCTGGATGTCAGATATGAGTGTTGAGAAAGAAAAAGATCAGAAATGTCAGTGCAGAGAAATTTAGTAGAAGAGCCAGACAGTTTAGAGGATGTTCTGTCTGTTCAGTAAGAAAAATTATGAATGCACAATCATGAAAGGTATAATGAGATAAGAAAAGAGAAGAGACTGAATGCGAACAAGCAGACAGCAGTAATCATATCAATCACGCTTTCACGCCCAAACACTGTGGAAACATTTAAATATGGTTGGAAAAGATATTATACTTTGGTCTCTTGAAATTCTTGAACATTTTAAAAATGACAGCGGTAATGAGCAGTTCACTAATACTCAGCTGCAGCATGATGCAGGCTGTGTTGTATAGTGCAGAATAAGATTTCCCCCTTTTGGTAACTGAACAGTAACGCATCAAGAGACAGGGAAAGAAGATGCCCTCAGAAAGACGCAGATAACAAGGCAAAGTGTGTCTTTCCTCTCAGATTACCATTTAACTTGCATCAGTACTTGTTTTCAACCATTTTGACATTTATTTCTATAATGATCTTTCATATCAACTTCAGCTGTGGTGCAGAAAGAACTTTTCTATTGTAGATGTTCCTTCACTTTCTTCTCCTCATTCATTTACAAAATGTCAGTTGGGTAGACATGTTGATGGAAATAGTGCTCAAGAGAAAAGAAAATGATGAGATGAAAATATGAGATGATTAAAGTTGAATGTGCCCTCTGATGTCAGTGTAAAAGAAAGAAAGAAAGAAAGAAAGAAAGAAAGAAAGAGGAAAGAAAGAAAGAAAGAAAGAAAGAAAGAAAGAAAGAAAATTAAGCCACTTCAAAAATAACTTCTTCATTTTAAAATGTAACTGGAACAAGGCTAATTGCTGAAGCTCAAACATGAATTGCAATAGAAAATCCTCTGTAGAATTGCAAAAAGCTAAATAACACCCTTGTTTGAATGCAAAACACCTCTGGGAAGATTTAGTCTATGTTCTTCTTCCTCACCCCATAAAGTATTACATGTTTGCTTGTGTAGTGAAATCGGCACATTTTAGCCCCACTGAGCAAAGACTAATGGTATCATGTTGTGGGCTTGTGCTACCGGTGGTTTCATTCAGAGAAACTTCTTCATTTTCTGTACCCATTTCATCGTGTTCATGGCTATCAGGCGGGATCACCAGTTAAACTACCATCCATGCTGTTGGATAGTGGGAGGAAAGACGATTACTTGAAAGGGAAAAAGGCACAGAAAGAAGAAGCTAAGTCCCAACAGAGAGGCTTTACACAAAAATTTGCTGCCCGGTCTGAAGCCACAGAGCTAACTACCACGCCACTGTTAATTTAAACAGGCTTTCTGAGCAAATTGATGAAAAGCTCATATTTTAGATCATCAAAAATCTCAGGAGATTTATTAATATCAGTAAATATAAATCTCTAATTTCCTGAACCAGAAAACGTTTGCTGGAGGAAAGAAGGAGACTCCCGCAAAAAAGAACCCAATGATTCTCAGCTCAGCTGTTTAGCTTTAAAGATTTGTCTTTTTCTTAAAATTATGTTGCATTAATTCTATGTTTAAAAGGTTTTAACAATGATACATATTTTGATCAGAAGCTTGCAGCTGCTCTTCAGCGAGAAACAGCCCTGACCCTGCACTGGTCTCCAGTCTTTCACAGGTCCAGATGAGCTGCCGCAACATTCACCGTTACACTCTCTCCAAACACAGGAGGCGGGAAACTGAATGCAAAAGTTGATTTGTCACACCAGTAAGGACTTTAAGTAGAAATAAGTGTCCAGCATTTCTTTTCTTTTTTTCATTATTTTTTAAACATGCATTTGTTTTGTTTCTTACAACGCTAAAATACAGAGGCCAATGATATCAAGGAAACATGAGCAGTTTTTTGCTTCAAAGGAAAGTCCAGGAGTCACAAAAATGAAGCCGCAGTTTCAGGGTTGAATCAGGTTGTTTATTAAACACTTAACTTTCTTAATACATCAGAGCATCATAATGAAACAGACTTGCACTGTGAGCTTATATTACCTTGAAACCTAACATTCAATCTTTGATAGCTGAGGGGAATTAAAACAAACACACCTGATAAAACTCAGCTTCATGGTAAAAAAAAATAATTAAAGAGTCCCTTTAGTTGCATGAATCATTAAAGTTTTAAAAAATGATACCGTCAACAGTACGATGTAGAAGATGGCGAGATACATTCTGTCAGATTGCTGCTTTTTAAAGGTGGTAGCAGGAAAACACTGATTGTCAGTAGAAGTGGAGGAACAACAAACTCTTCTGATGCAAACACTGAAAAATCAGGCGACCACCAACTGTGATTAGCAGCAAAATAAAACCTTAAGGCAAACACTTTCAGTAAAACAGCCAGTGAACCCGCTTTCAGTCAACCGAGCACCACAAACCCTCACAACAAAGACAAACCTTGCATATTTCTGGAAAAACCCCAACTTTTACAACCTTTGTCCCTCTTTATAAAATCCTACCATCAGACAACACTGTCCATCATCTGAAAATCATGTGAAACAAATAATTTCCCACATTCTTGAAAGAACAAAAAGTAAGTTTAAAATATATTGCAAACAAAGATGTTTTTCATTAAAGAAAGTCAGGGGGGGGAAAAAACTGACAAAAACTGTCCATAACTAATATTTACAGAAGAGATGTGTGGTATGGCAGCATGGAGATGAACCTAGAAACTTCTTCTAAGATATCAAACAATGTCCAAACATCTGTTCCTCTGTGAAGCTATCCATAAATGACACCGTCTGTAAACAATATGAGTGCACTCATGAGATCAAGAGCATGAGATGACGTGTTGAGCAGAGTCAAGCAGAGGGTGTCATCAGAGTCAAAAAGCTGCGGAAGAGCTTTGGATTAGAAGATAAAGCTACAAATGAACATATTTACATGCATGCATCTCGCTGCCTATGACTAAGCATCAACAGAACGATACACACATCTGGAGGCAGTTCACTGTGACAGGATAATTAAACAGATTTGTTGAACACACAGCATGTTCACACTGAGAACAAGTTCACTTCACTGCATGTGCTCAGTTTCTTAGCAATCATTTTATTTGAGGTCTAAACTAAATATCAATCTATTGATACAGGAGGAGTAGCTTACCCTACAAACAGGTAGACACATTATTCTAAAGACTACAGATTTACTGCATTAGTAAAGAGACTATCACTAGACTGTGGACTTCCTTTTGCTGGATAATTTTTATATTCGTTATTTTTCGGTTAGCGTTACTAACCATATAATGGTAAAGTTTATAAATATACGGTAAATGAGGCCATTATGGAGGCCATTTATCCATTTAAACTGCTTTAATCCAAATGCTTCTCGGTGACAGTACACATCATCTCTATGTGAATGTCTCTAAGATAATGTTGTTGCATCCGGCCAATCATACGCTGCAGTAACACTGGAGGCTGGTCACATTTTTTTGTGCTCCTCGTGACAATTGAATCATTATAAATGAAAAAAAGTTCAATTAAAAAGAAATTACCAATAATTTTGTGATACTGGGAACTGATTATGAACGATTAAATAAAACATCGTTCTGATATTAAAGATCTTTATACCCGCTGAGTTAAAAATATTCAGCTGTCTGTGATCCCAGTAGATGTGAAATTACTGCACACGTACAGTAATGCTTCATCACATCATGTGACAGAGATAATGATAGGAGAGGTTTGTGAGGCACTTACTCTTCCTCACGAGATAAATGTTGGGGGGCATCTGTCAAATTTTATGTACCTACATACTGTACATCTACTTCTTCCTCTTTGTTGTGTTTGTTTGTTTTCTAACTTCAAAAGGAAAGATTTAAACAGTGAAGTGCGTTTCTTAATGAAAATAATTTGATAACCCCTTTTAAAAAGGGGTTGGGTGAGGGAAACATTTGTCAAATGCAATATTCCGCTAAAAGTATTAATGTTAAAGAAACGTATTATAGAGTTGGAGCATGAACAATAGAAGACTGCATTATGTTCTGGAGCAGATCAACTTTTGTTCAGACTGAAAGAGAAACCATCATTATCGTTTAAGGGAACAGTCTGGGAATATCTTCATTATTCAAGTACCCAGTTTGTTTTTTTTGTGTAAATAAAAATATTAACAAGCAATACTTAATTTATTGTTTGTTATTTCTAAATTATGTCATTGTAAGAAACACATCTAATGCAAACAGCACTAATTTCTCATTTTTAAGAAACAAACTCTCCCAAATGATTGTATCTTGTATCATTGTTGAAGTTTCTGGTCAGCATATCAGGTATCCTTTAAAACAAAACAAAACAAATAGATTATTAGAGAATTAAGAGGTCATTACTGTCTAAAATTATTCATAATGTTTTATAAATCTGCTTCATGCTGCAGCACTGTTAATTACAGTAAGTGTAACATAATCTGATAATTACTGTGTTAACAACTGCAGACTTTTCTGATGAAGATGTGTGCAGATGAAACTTGCATTTTAGAAGGAAAGATTCAATAAAAACCCAAAAGACACACAGCAATATAATATAAAGTGTATCTTCCTGTCTTAGTCAGCAGAGGGCAGTGTGCAACAGCCAGAAATCGCCACTATCAGCTGGAAACTTCCATGTTTTCACAGTTTCAGCTGACTTTTTTTTCAGGTTGTAATGTCAGAACTTTGGTTCACCTCCTCACACACTCTTTCAACACTCCCACAGGGTCAGAAACGGATTGTGATTCAGTTCAAACATAAACGAGGGACTTAGTTTGGCTGCTGCACATATTAATCCTAGTCACTAAAGACTGACCGTCTCTGTCCGTACACAGAAAACACTGGGTTGTTGTGGCTTCTGCACTATTGCTGTTGAAGAACAAAATGATCCCTAACAGCCTGAAAATGTTCCCCTCAGGTGCAGCCATTTACTCATTTACTGAACCCGAACGTCCTCATTCTGAAACACACCCTGTTTCTCAATCAAACCGCCTTGTCTAAACAGGACAGGAGGTAGAGATAGTGGAGTGTGACATGTTTAAACTTATGCATATTTCTCTGTCAATGTGGTTTTGAGGTCAAGTGCTAGACTTTCCAGTCCCATATAATACATTTCTGTTGTATGTGCATGAGTTTCTCTCCTGCGCCAGCTCTTGTCAAACTTGTACCTCCTCCATCACTTCCATGACAATTGTCCGGGGTCCGGTCAAGATCAGGTTGCTGACGGTCCGGTAGTCATGACAGAGGACATTGAGTCCATTCACAGACACCACAAACTGACACACCTGGAGGCATATAGAAAGAGAAAAGAGGTAATTAATGCTAAATCTCACAGGCAGTTTGTTTTTTTCTCTAAGGATAAATATTTGATACGTTAAACTTACAGATTCAGAATAATTTTTTAGCAAGAACAACACAGGGAGACTCAGAGAGCAAAGTCATAGCTCTAAAGACAACGGCGTTAAGTGACATGTGACTTGGTTATCAAGTCTGAACAACAACAGCAAGAACATGACAGACACTTCACGACTACTCCAACGTTGCAGCAGCAGATAAAACATCTTATCTGAGCAGCTTAACCCAGTTCCAAACATTTGCATTTTTTAGCAATAATATCAAAACCTGAGCCGCGTTAAAAACAGCCTTATGAAAACCTTGAATTGTCCACTAAAAACTTTCATTTCTCTTTTTGTGCCACAGAGGAGGCAGGAAATGTGACATGAAAACCATCTGAGAGAGTACATTTTTGTCTTTTAATTTAAATGATCATCTTTCGCATAGTCATACTGAAATAAAATAAACTGCACCCTTGTTGAAAATGATCCTGCAAAGTTTAAGACAAAAGGTAAAATCGTGCAGAAATAATCTTAAAAAAAAAAAAATCATATATGTATGTACATATTGCCTCAAGTCTGAATGGGTTAACTTCCTGTTCATGAAACTTGTTTTCTTCTTCTTTTACTTCGGGGTGAGGGGAGAGAGGGAGGGGGGGTAGTTCTTAGCCTTTTCAGACGCATGCACACAACTACACTTCTCATTCTTTGGCTGCCAAACGTTGCAAGATTCTTGAAAAGTTACAGAAGACACTTGAAGTGCCTTACCATTCGGATATGTATGTAACCTAGAAAATGACAAACTGCAGCCAGAAATGGCCGCTCATGTTTACAGATGTATGTAAAGCTTGCTTCCTACAGGCACACAGAAGTGTTTCTGATCATTTTTACAGCAATAACTGTTGAATGTTCATCTGAAAGTAAGGAGGAGGTAAGGGGCAGATCAGGAGTGATAAAGGGAAGAACAGAACATTATCCAGTCGATCTTTATGCCCCTCTGAACACACGTTTGTTTCTTCTACTCCACGCTTTTTCTGCATCTTTCCTATGAACCTATTAACTATCTCCTTACACCTCCCCCTGCAGCTTTTCGTCTTTCAGGCTCTGGGTTTGTTAGTCTTGGCTGGGGCCCAGATGAACTTTATGACTCATTGCACAGAGAGGGTTAAAAAATCACTTTTTGCACAGAGAAGGAAAAGAAAGACCCAAAGAGAAAGACAACAGCTGTGCAGAGCAGAGCAAAGCACTTACTACAAAACCAAGAAGACTTTGGATCCTGTTGTAAGTGGACAAACACGGAGACAATACTCTGCATACTCAGAGTGAATGCAGACGGTTTCTGTTGCATATACAGTACTGTCGAGGGGCCCTTCCTTGCTGAGAAAGTAGAAGCTTAATACACTGAGATATCTGGCTTAGCTCAGCATGACACTTTTTATTAGTTTAAAACAAGTAGTGGTTTCTCTCAGTGGTGCATGCCTGGATCCTAGCCAGGAGCTTGAAGAAGTGCACTTGTTGCCTGGGAACCTAGAGGTGACAAGACTCCAGGAGAGTCTGAACAAAAAGGGCTTCCCAAAATGTTAAACTATCTTTCTGAGAGAGTTGTATCTCTTTTGACAGATCATAGCTGTACACATCTTCTGCATTAGTCTGTGCTAATATTTCCAGATGCAGATGTTTGAGACCAAATCATCTACTTTACAAACAGCAGCACCGGCACAAGCTGGGAGGAGGGATGGGGAGGGTTTTATTGGACAAAGAGGTTATAGATTACCTAACAACTATAAAGCACAATATTAAAATGAAGCACATTCATCAGGTCAAAGCTTATCAAAGCACCTGCACAACCTCGTACCTCCCATCAGCATGTCTGTGACAGGAGCTTTAAACTGAGGGAGACCAGCAAGGGCCTGAAGCTGGACTGTTTTTACAATTCTGCTCCAAGCCAGGGAATCAGAAAACATGGATACCTTCTTCCCAAACTCATGTGAGTTCTGGGCACTGAGGCACGGAGACAGACCTGGGACAGCAGATTGTGGGATGGGTTGTGTTTGACCATAAGGATATAAATGTATGAAATAATGGCTTATTTATAGATAAAGATGAACCAGTGAAACAGGGACAGCCACCCAACCTTACACAGCATAGAATGATGCATGTTGTGATTTATGCACAGTAATAAAAAAAAAAACATAGACAACACTGATGCCTTTAGACATCCAGGTGTGCACAGATGTACAGACATAGTCGGGACCAGGCTGTGTGAAGCTGATGCTGCTTTAATGAAATACAGAAAAACTGAAACACAGTCTATTTGTGCTTTTGAGCAAACACGTTATTATTTGTGGGAGCTTGGCCCATGATGGGAACAGATCTTTTTCTAGATGCAGCTCCAAATAGAGGCTCAGACCCAACAACACCTATGAAACAGACCCTTTGTGTCCATGATGTAAAACTTATAGAACACCACAAAATCCTGTGGACACACACATTATGGCACAGAAACATCCATAAAGAAACGAACACAAGGTGATACAAACAGAGCCCCTGCTCCATATTCTGCATTAGAAGCGCATCAGTGTGGCTTAGCTCGGATGTACGGGGCAGCTACATGCAGTAAGAGCTCAGACCCATTATGAAACAGACATATATAGTGAAGATAAATGGGAAAAAGCTTTCCCTTCCCCTTGTTGTTTTATTTATGTAGCACTTTGTTTCCGCTGTGGTTGTTTCAAAGCGCTTTAAGTTGAGTTGAGTATTGATGGTTTTTCCATCCTGCAACCTTAGTACAGCAACAATACGCCTCTCCTTTGGCCTTTTGCCTGGACTGAAGTGCCAGAACTTTACAAGCCCAGTGATCAGGTGAGGTCAAATGTGAGTAAACTTTGAGAAAGTACAAGCACATAAAGCGGTGATGCTGTACTATGGCACACACGGCTGCACACCAGGAATCTAACCAGCCCTGATAATAAATGAATAAAGATTGCTGAATATGCAGAACAACACAGTGCAAGTATACTGAATTTACATTTTGTTGTCGCCTGATGAAATGTTTAAATAGTTAAATTTACAACAAAGGTTGCAAAATCAGTTCCCTGTGCATTCAACAGCACTATTCACACACATAAAGATAAGAAAACATTTCATAAGCACTGAGGCCTTTATGACAGACTTATCCATGATATAGTCTCCATGGTAATAACAGCAACAAAAGCAGAACTGATATTATTTCCTCTGACCGTTTCCCCTTTTGGCACAGATACTTAAGCTTCTCTACATCAAACTCCTTCCTCATCTTCAGCACACTTCAGCTTCACATGTTTTTAATCCAAACATGACAGTAATCACTACAGCTACTTCAAAACCACAGTTTCATTTCTGAAGAAAATGAAAAAGTAATACAATTCTATCCCAGCAATCAGTGCATCCTGTTAGATGACCAATGCATTTTGCATTATATTTAAAAGTCACGCTGTCATGATTAACCTACTTAATACTATCATTCTCACATTTTTTTGTTTCTTGTTCATCCTCTACTGCTTTTTTTCCCATTCAGTCCCCTCTTTCCCCATGTTGTGACTAAAATGGCTAAACTCCACATTCCCAGGATTCCTTCTCCTGCCCTTGTTGACATACCTTCATGCCAGCTGTAAGAGCAGAATCATCATCTAAAACCCTGTTTCTGTACTCCTTGAGTTTTTTTCCCTTCCAATACCCTCCTCCTGCAGGCCAAAGGTAACAGAGCCAATCCCCTTTTCTATGTTTGTCAAACACCCCCGCAAACTATACATTTTAAGGAAGCATCATCCTTATGTTTGAGGAAGAAAAATGTCAAAATCAGTCCTTGCAGTGCATATGAAGAAAATGGTTAATGCCATGAGTTAACAGGATTCAATGCTTGTCTCCTGTTCTTACCTTCATGCCAGCAGCAGCTGCAGGGCCGCCAGGGTCCACAGCCTGGATGTGGCAGGGTTTGCTGCCTCGTACCACAAAGCCCCAGCCTACAGCATCACCAATAATCTGAAAACGTAGCAAAAACCAATGAAATGTCAGTTAGATGTCGCGCAGCTTTTTAATCACAGAGTTAATGTTGAATTAGAGCATCAAAAATAAAGATTTATGTTCCTGATCCCAGATCTGTCACAAATGTTTGTCTCCTCAGTATTAAAAGTACCGAGCCAAAGTCTGGAGAAACCTTCATTAGGTTAGATATGATCCAAAAAATAGAAATACAAGCAACAAGTTATAAATACTAAATATAAATACAGCTACAAAGGAAAAAGTAGAGCTTATGCAACTCTAACAAACCTTACAATTAAAATTTATCCTGATCACTTTCATTTTTCAACACAGCAAAAAACTTTTTTATTTTTTTTATTTTTGTAAGTCTTCTTCAGGAAACGCTCTCCAGACTTTGTGAGGGATATTCCAAAGGTCTTCTTTGGATGCTGGTTGGCTGGTATGTGTGTCAGTATGACAGGCTGCCAGTAAAGTGCCCAAAGACACTATTTAAAAATTGGATCTTTGTTAGTAGTGTGTTGTCCAGATACAGCACATCTTCATGTTTTTGTTGCCTTTTTATGCTTGAATGACTCACAGGTCAGTGTTAAGTGGATTAAGGAACCACAAAATTCCTGTTGCACACAAATACTGGATTGGAAATGACAGAAAAAGCATCCACTGTCCTAACACTTAGAGAAAAAGTTGAGAGGACTGTTGCTCCACTTTAAAAGATTAACAGAAAGTGTTTTTCCTTATTATCAAATTAGAAAGAAATGAAGGGTGGCTTCAGACGTATGCTCGGTACAGTATATCGCAGATCAAGTGCAAATGTGTGAGTTCTGTGTTTGTGCCTCACAGTGAATGTCTTCTTTATAAACGGCCCTCCTGGCATCTGAAGTTCTTCAGGACTAACTTGCCTCTTTAAAACTGTTGAAAAAAACAGAAAACACATAACTTCAGAGGCTACAGCAACACTGATGCAGAAACTAAACACAGAGTAAGAGTGTGAGTGGATAAACAACGCCTGTACATGTGGAATCAGGTTTGAGCAAACAGATTTAAACTGAAAAAAACAGACCTAATATTTTTACATCTGTATTATTAACTTAGTTTTGACATTCATATGCGGATGTTGGTCACATGCTGTCAGAGCCCAGAGGCCCATTGCGCCTTAAAAGAGTGGTGCCCCCCTCCCCCACTTCCCCTAAACCATTACTCAACTCAGCATACCTCTATATGGGGATTCACAAGACTTTTGTGTCTAAAAGTGACGCTAAATGTAAATTTTTAAAGTAAATGATGGAAATAGTCTGTTTGAGCTGAAGGTGAGCTGAAGGTGATTCCAGCGCAGCTTAAATTAAAGATGATATTTCTCGTTCTTTTCTACTTTAGACATTTTACGCCTTTAATCTTGGCATTCGGTTTGACTATAACTTCATGCTAATCTAATAAGAAAGATGAGGATAAGTGAGACCAAAGTTTTATCCTCTTGTTCCGGACATTTTCATAATCTCTCTGTGGAATCCTGATCTCATCCAATATATGAGACAACTTTGTTGAAAAAAAAACTCCCTCTGTCATTTCTACCTCATATCAGAGGCAAACACAAGGAAAGCTCCTTTGATCTATGCACCTTAATGAGCAGATTATTACAGCAGACTCTAAACTCCTCTTTTACTTCTCATCTCTGATGACTGCTGTAAATTTTATAGGACCTTTTGGCCCTCTCATCTTCTGATCATGCGATGCACATTATTACTAACCATTATGATTATTATAGATGGGGAAAAACCTCAAAGGTATGTTTGTGTGCGTGCATGTGTATATGTCGGCCTTCCTCTTCCTGTTCATTGTGTGGGTCATGCCGAGGGGGGTTCTGCTCACACAAAGAGAGTCCTGTCAACTTGAACTTGATATCAAAGGAAACCTCACAGAGGCAAAGACAGAAAGAAACATGCAAAAGTCTAAAATGTGTCACTCCTTCACTCAAATGTGCATTTTTTAAAGATAAAGCGGTTTGCATCCAAATGATGAGTCTGATTATCACTTGCAACAAGCAGCACATCTCTGTACCAGCTTTCCACTTAAGCATCTATTAACTCCTTAAAATCCTTCAATATTTGCCTACAGCTGGTTTATATGGATAAAAGACTTGCTGCCGACCAACTATTTTACTGGACCACGTTTACTGGACCCTTGGTGTATCAGAAGCGTTTTTGTTGAGCGTCTGCTGCTGGAGACGGCTTCAATGATAAATTCCATTTGCGAATTGTCAAAAATAACTGTTTACTGAATCTACACGTATGATCGTAGTTTGCAACTGTAACATCATTCACATGTCAAGAATCTCAGCTTTCCAGTGGTGCGTAACGTGTGTGAACTCTAACTGGTTTAATCCTTTTTTCCCAAATCAGCGCACTGATATAACACTGATAAAGTTCTAATTGAAAACCACGGCTTCAGAAGAGTAGCCTATATGTTAAGCTGAACATATTATTAAAAGTGGGCATATCATATATAAATAATAAATACATTTTTATCAAAAAGTCTAACATTAGGTTCAACTGAAAACTCAAAATATGAAAAAAATGTCATTCGGTGACTGTTCAGATTTCCAGGGAAATACTATGTCACCACAATATACAGTATATACCAGGGTTTAAAGAGCCAGTACATGATGGAAGATTTACAATCTGAGCTTTGAATGTTGTTTTTGGCGACCTGCCAGCTCTGTGACTTCAGCCTGCAGTGTTTTAACAATCTGTACCTGTCTGACGCACGACTTGAGGTACGACTGTAACTAAAAGAGGAATCTGTGCCTGTGACTGAACTGCAAACAAAGGAAATGTTACACTCCAATCCATGGAGATTTAAAGTCTGAGCTCAGTTCGCTGTTTGTGCCGACATTCTCTCCCAGGCTAAGTACTGCTTACTTTCTCAAATGCTGATAATGTGCTTTAAGATTTATAGTTTATAACTTGTACTTAAAGTACTATTTGCATTTAAGACTCCCTGCAAAAGGCTGCAGGGGGGGCAAGTTGCTCATTATACAAACTAAAGCAAGATGCAAGGGAAATAGTTGTAAAATCTTTGTATTTTCACCTTAGCATGTCCCCAACATCTTATAAACACCTCAGAAAACTGTGTCTAATTGTAAAAAAAACATACAGCACATGTCTCCAGTTTTACATCCAAAGTTATCCATGTGATCCTACCAGATTTTGGGTTGCAGAGAACGGGTGGACTGCTGCTGAGTGTTGGGCTGCTGCTGTAATAACCGCTGCTGCCACAACTGCTGCTCATGCTGCTCCGCCGAGCTCCAACAACCACCTTTATCTCTTTAGTGGGACTTACTGAAATAAGGACACACAAAATATTAGACTCAAATAAAGAAAGTTGGAAATACAAGGACAAAAGAGCAAGTGGGAAAAAATGTAGATTAGACACTGGTAAATGAGCAGATAATGGGCTTTATGCCCAGTTCCATTACTTCCTGAACTTCAACCAGCACTTTGTTTCCTGTCTTTCATTACTGGATGAATTGATAAATCCAGGTGTGTCTGGCCATTGTCTGAGGTAAGACACACCTGGATTAATCAGTTCGTACAGTAGTGAAAGACAGGAAACAGGGGTGCTGGCTTAAGTTCGGGAAGTAATGGTGCTGGGCATAAAGCACATTGCACTACTCAGAGCTTTAACTTGCACCATTGATGATCTTTGTTGTCTCCTTTATCTTTTTTTATGGACTTTCATTGCAGTTTCCTGGAAAGTTTGGGTCATGCAAACCTTAAGTTGACCTACACCGTTCCAGTTAACAGCCTTAATCTACTACCGTATAGAATATGGAAATTAATCCCAAAAAAACCTTTGCCACAGTTCAACCACTTTGTCCATGACGCTCTCCATCCCCTTGGCAAAGCTGTCCCACTGCTATTTTGACATCACTTTAAATTGCAGAGAGACAGGCAGGTGCTGATGGGAACTTTGTTTTTTTTCACCATTTGAAAAATATGCAAAACAAAAACTATCACTTCACATTTCAGAGCAACTTTGTCACCACTGTGTAGTCATTTAAATTATTTTATGGCACTACCGTGAGGTAAGTATGTTACCTCTTTATCTCTTGTGTTGACTCAAGTATCTGCAAAGGATGTGTCACTCTCAAAAACATCTCAAAGTCAGGTTAATCAGAAACCAAGCTGACTGAAGGCTTTTATATCCATTTTATGTAGATACAGTACTGTAGTTGCAGGAGACTTACATTTTTCAAATTGTTTTACCTTCACACCACATTTTTACAATTTGTGAGAACTAACCTTCCCCACAGAGCATTGCAATTACACACGGTGGAATAAAGTTATGTTTTGAAAATGTGATTGTAAAAATTCAGGCATTTTTACAATGTTATCGTTCCTGGCAACACAAACAGGACTCTTTGTTGTCTTTATATAGCAGATGCCACCAAGGACACTAGTTATTGTGTGTGAATGTGTCTGTATGAGTTTACATGCCCACAGCAGATAAGACAAATGTGGTAAATGTGTAACTGTTCAGGAAACAATAACAGGAGCAGTTTAGGCTATCTCAGTGACCACTTGCTATATATTGTCAAATTTATTTTTTTCAGCAAATGCTTTCAAAGGATGACTATTTTCCTGTTTTGGGGAGACATACACTGCCTGGCCCCAATAAACCTGTTGCCACATAAACAAAGGTCACACTCTCCAATATTTCGTTGGACCACCTTTAGCTTTTATAACAGCACATATTCGCTGTGGCATTGCTTCGATAAGCTTCTGCAATGTTGCATTATTTATTCGCCAACGTTTTTATATAGATGATGATGAAGAGTCCGACCACTGCGCAAAAGCCTTCTCCAGCACATCCCAAATATTCTCAATGGGGTTCAGGTCTGGACTCTGTGGTGACCAGTCCATGTGTGAAAATGATGTGTCGTGCTCCCTGAACCATTCGTTAGCAATCTGAGCCCGATGTATCTGGGAATATGATCATACTCTCTAGGGAAGAAAAAAATCCAGGATAGAAAAACCTGCTCCTTCAGTAAATTCAGGTAGTCAGCTGACCTCATTTTTTGGGTACATAATCATGCTGAACTTAGACCTGAACCTGGACCTGACCAACCGTAGCAATCCAAGATCATAGCAGTGCTCCCACAGTCTTGTACAGTAGGCACTACCTATGATGGTGATGAAACATGATGGTTCTCCTCTAACCTTCCACTTTTCAATAATAAGTTGGACAGTTCTTAACCCCATTTTAGTCTCCTTAGACGTTTTCTCTGCTTGATGCCAATGATTTGATTTGAACAGACTAACATCTGTTCCACGCTCATGTGATGCGTCTTTCAACATGCATTGCAACAGCTGGAGCTAAATGACTTGCTGCAAGATAAATGCCCATGCAGGAATTATCCGATAGGAGCTCGCGCCTATTTGCTTAGTTAAATTTGGGTAGTGACTTTTTGTTTTTGCCCGGCAGTGTACAATGCACAGACATGCATGTATATACTAAACATTATGCTTATGGGTGGATTTACCTGAGAGGAAGCTGGTGTTGCCTCCATCTGATGATTGTTTTCTGAGACAGAAGGGACTGTCATGGCTCTCAGGGATACTCCGACTGCATTCATGAAGAAGCTCGATAAGTCGCCTCCGTCGCCGGAAATTCATCCTGAACTGGTAGAGGAGAGGCCCGTCTACAAAGTGATGCTTGTTGGTGACTAGAGACGGATCGACATGAAGAAAATGATGATGACAGAGAGACAGAATTAAAAGCAGGAAATAATGGATAATAATGCATTCATATATTCCACAACATTAAATGTCCATTGAAATCTAATTGGGAAAAGACAACTAAAAACTATTGTGCTGGGTGCAGTTTTTGTGGATTGTATCATCCCATTTTTCTGCCCTGGGGATTTTCAGCTCTACTACAGCTCCGGAGAATGGGGGGAGGAAGGCAGAACAGATAAACCTACTGTGTGATGAGAGCCATTGAGACTGAGGAGGAGAAGCAGAAATGACTTTATCACATGATCAACCATCCCTCCACTCATTTTTTTCTTGCTCTTTTCTGTAGGGAATCATTTAATCTCCAGTATAAATCTATTCAGATGACAACAAAATTCTAGTAACATTATACTGCAGTTTAATCATGTATAGAGCAGGAATTACAGTTTACCTTCCCAACACCTTTCTCTCTTTTTTATTCTTGTGAAACATAAAAAGGGCGTTAGAGACACATTGTTTTAACAAAAAGATATTTATTTTGACAAAGAAATAAGCAAAGATACCATCAGGCTGTCAGCAAATGGTGACCCAGTAAATGGCTCATTTATGTACCAGGGGAGAAAAACTGATTTCTACAAGCTATCTGCAGGGTGTATTTACTTAAGAAATAAAAAGAGAAATCATTTGAAAACTAACTAAAGTCTAACTGCTGATCAATTGGTGTATCCTTTGCCATTATAGCTCAAGACAGAACATGTGAAACATTAACCAATATAGTAAAATCACTATTAAAAAAAAATCTTTATCACTAAAGCCTGCTGCCTTTTCTGCAGACATCAGCGGCAAATCAAATTTTCTTTCATGCACTGACCAACCAGAAACTCATTCAGGATCTATTGTTCAACAAATGTCAAGCGTGAACAGTCACAGACAGGCTGCACAAGAGGAGAATGACAACAACTGCAGCACAGATCCTACGTGTAAGTTAGCTCATTCTATCAACAACTAGAAGCCCTGTAAGCACAGCTCAAACAGCTTTCAAACAACACATGCTAATTCTCTCTGCTGCAGATATTTCTCTGCTACTATAGCATTTGATTGCACTGGACACAAAACAGGACCATAATCATTCTGATAAAGTCAACACAAATGTACAAAAAAAAACAGCATCTGATTCTACCTGATTACTGTTTTTTTGATGGTTTTTCTGACAGTTTTAACCCATTTTGTCTTTTAAGTGGAGGCTTGCACTGAAGGTAAAATCATAAATGAAAAGAAATTTCTCCTTCTTAACAACAAGTTGCTGAAAGCATTTTCTGTATTTTTAGCAGAGCTGAACACATTTGTTATCCTTATACATTTGTTATACTACCCGATTACTGGCAAAAAATGATCTAATATATCATACAAGATTAGAGTAGCCTACCTCAGCCAGC